>PVLA01002293.1:0-279275 GCA_004027455.1 Hydrochoerus hydrochaeris
TGCCAGTGGTAATAGTCCCACAAACTGGGAGGTTTAGAAGGAGAGAAGTTAGAGGCCAGAAGTGTCAGATGAAAGCGTAGGCAGTGAGAACCTGTCCCAGGCTCTTACAGCTTCTGCACCCCTTGGCTGCAGACTGCAGGCCTTTTGGTTCGTTTCATCGTTTTTGTCTGAGTGTCTTCCTATCATCCTCCCTTCACGCAAGCCTCTCTGTCCGTGTTCCCTTTTTATGCAGGTGCTAGTGAAACCGGGCTAGGACAAACCTGAATCTTGTTTCGACCTGAGTTCCCTTGGTAAAGACCACGTTTCCAGACAAGGCCATGTGCTGAACTTGCGAATTCTGGGGGAGTACAACCCAACTCTGGAGAGTGTAGGCTTCCACTGTCACGCCTGGGAATCCGGGTGGTGGGGGCTTTAAGACTTTCTGAGGTGCCCGCTGTCAGGCTGATTACCGACTCATTACCCAGCTCTAGGGCAGCTCAGATAAACTCGGTACTGTAACCCGGCAGGAGAGGCACCTTATCCTGACAGTAAAATAGAGGAGAGTAGAGGTAGAAGCCTAAAGCAGCGCCCACTCTTAGCGCTTTGCTTTGAGCAGTCCTCTGACTCCGAGTGCCCCGGGACAAGGGCTGGCCCGCGGGTGGACCTGAAAGGGCGGGGCGTTCCTGGGAAGCCCGGCTCAGGGCTTGTGCTGGGGGTGACCGAGCAGCCAGGGTGAGGAGAGGGTGTGACACAGCAGAGCAAACGCTCTCCTCCCAGCGGCTGGGCTTTCTTCCCTGGGTTCACTCAGTTCATTACAGGACGCAGCAGAGTGCGCGCCATGGGCTGGGGAACACGGCAGTGCGGACGCTTCAGCGCAGGAGTCGGGGAGCAGGCGGGATGGGGGCTGGGGCGAGGCGTAAGGGCGAGGCCGGAGTTGGGGGGCTGGCTTGAAAAGGGGATGCAGGCGGCGTGGGGAGCCCGCTGGTGGACAGAGCCACAGAGCTGCGGGACGCAGCTGAGGAGGCGAGGAGAACGGGGGCGCAAAGAGCAGCCCGCGGCGGGAAACTCCAGTCAGGGGTGCAGGGTGCGCCCGGCCGAAGGGAGGAGACCGCTGGCCGGACCTCCCCTTCCGCTGTGGCCTCGCCCGTTCCCCCCACTTCCTGTCTCTTTCCTCTGCACTTTGGTCGCTTATGGCCCGCTCTTGTCTCCGGTGTGTTCTTAATGGCGCACTAAAAATTGAGAAAAGGGAAGGCCATGAAAGAATATCACGGAGACTAGGAAAAAGGAGCAGATGGTAGGGAAGTAAAAATTATGCCTGTGGGGCTGACGACCTAACTCAGCGACAGTGGTCCCCAGCACCGCCCAAAACAAAACCACACAGCGAAGACACCCAAGTGCGACCACTGGAGCAGCCTTCCTTCCCACCCTGCCGCAGCCTCCTCTCATATATAATTTGTCTATTTGAGACAGGGTCTCACTATGCGGTTCAGGCTGGCCTTGAGCTCCCTTTGTAGCCCAGGCTGGTCTCGAACTCCCAATAATCCTCCTGCCTCAGCCTTCACAGTCTCCGGAGTGCTGGGTTCACAGGTGTGCACACCACGCCCTACTTAGTGTATTTGTTTTCGAGGCAAGGCCTCACTATGTAGCCTCAACTGGCCTTGAACTCAGGGTGATCTTCTTGCTTCAGCGTCACAGTGCTGGGTTTATGGACCAGTGCACAGCAGTGTTTTAATCCCCGACAGCGGGCTCCACCGCACGTCTAACTCAGCAGGAAACTCGTGTCGGGGGCGAGGAACAGTGGACCCGGGAAGCTCTGCTCAGCTGTGGTCTGTGGTCCGAGGCGGGAGCCCCAGGAAGAGAAGGTGGTGCAGACCGGAAGCCACTGCGCTGCCCCCAGCTGGAGCCAGACGGAACAGTGCCTGCGGATGCAGAGCCTCGCGAGACGCCGTCTCAAACGAAAAACAGGGCTGGGCTCCTCCCACTCTCCTTTATGCCCGCAATGAAATATACTGCGGCCAATTAGAAGGGCGTGGGGACGTGGTTTATTGGCCCGAGTCAGTTTCTCCTGTGGGTGAGGGAAGCATACGGTCGACGGCATGTTCAGTGATTATTTCCCGGTTAGAGATGACTTTGGTCTTTTGGTCTTTGCTCTTTAGTAATGAAAATATATGCTCGTATTTGTGAAGTTTTAAAATCCAACCAATAATACGCCTTCCGGATCCTTGCTTTGGTGTTGCATGGGCGTGGAATGAGATAAAGGGAATTCTGGGCTGCCCTGGCAGCCCGGGTCCCCCCTCCTCCACCCCCGTCCCAAGGCTACTGTCCCCCGGCGCCCTTTGGAGCTGCGGCCGGGAGGGCTGAGCGGCGTTAAGCCTGGCTGCCCTCATTAGCAGGGCCCGGAGGGTGGGGGCGGGCAGGTCCAGGGACCGGCTCTGAAATCCGCAGTGAATCGGGTCGGTAGGAGGTAGCGCGGCTGCCTTTCTCTGGCCGTCTGTTTTCCAGCCGCCAGCTGCTCCTCTCATGAATAGGTTTTCTTCTGGCTCAGTCCCATGACTGCTTTCCGAGCGCTATTGTGCACGGGCCAGCTGGTTAGCAGGGCTGGATTTTAGGGGTGTAGAGTCTTTGGGTCACACCAGGGTTAAGCACCATGGGAAAGGCAAATGCAAAGTCCCCAGGCAGTCAGGGTGAAGGGGGCACGAGCTAGACTGGAGACGGAGCTGTCAACTTCCCACAGGGGAACCGCGGGGAGCCCAGGTGTCCCTGGAGGGCTGCCCTACGGTCCAGGTGCTCCTCAGAGAACCACAGAAGTCGGCCGCGGCTCTGAAACATTCACGCAGGCGGTGTCCAGGTGCTCAGCCCTGCTGTGCCCTCCAAGGAGTTCCACACCTGCAGATGGGGGTGGGTCCTGTGAGTCCCTGTGCTGTCCAGTTTCTGCAGGGAAGAGCCGCCGAGCCATTGTGCAGCTTTATTTAGCTGCAGGAGTGATTGTCATTTTTGACTGCTTTATTTTTATTTTTCTGGTACAGCGCTGGAACCTGGGACTTTCTCACTGAGTTACATCCCCAGCCCTTTTTGTTGTTTCGCGGCAGAGTCTCGCTAAATTGACCAGATTTAAACTCATGACCCTCTTGTCTTGGTCTCTTGGTGAGCTGGGTCTACAAGTGTGCACCACCATGCTCTGGGAGCTCTGACTGTGATACGGCGCGTTCTCAGTTCTCAGCGTTTGCATCTGGGGAAGACCTCTCCAAGCCGCCCAGGGCACAGGCGCTGCAGCTCTGGATTCCCCACTGCCAGCTCTCTGCTCTTCTGTGAGTGAAGGGCTCTGCCATACCGACTCAGCTGAGAGGCCAGATCTCCCAGATGGAGAGCTCTGCTCCTTCCCGGCTATGTACACTTATTTGGGCCTCCGAGAAAGGAAAGAAGATATCAGCAGCACATGTTTTGGGGTTGCCGTGAGACAGTATCACAAAGAACTGAGACAGCAATGTTAGGAGCAAGCTAAGCAGGGATGGCCTTGGAGAGCGTGTGACAAGGGAAGGGACAGTGTCCTCTCTTCAGGCTGGAGGTCAAGACCTGCTGGAGCAGGCTTCAGTGTATCGTGGGTGTAGCCCACCTGAGAGGTGCTGGGCTGTGCGAGTCTCCAGAGAGGGCTGGGTGGAGAGTGGGGAGGCTTTCATCAAGTGTGAACTTAATTAAATATTTAAAAAAATTTTTTTTGGTTATGGGGGGATCAAACTCACGACCTCGCGCTTGCCAGGCAGGTGCTTATGCGGCTGAGCTAAATCCCTGGCCCTTAATTAAATATTTTAAATTACTGAATAAGATTACATTATCACCTGAATATCAATTGTTTTTTCTTCCTTTTTTTGGTGGTATTGGTGATTAAACCCAGGGATTTCTCAATGAGTTACAACTTCAAATCTTTTTAAAAAAATTTTTGAGACAGGATCTTGCTAAATTGCTAACTTTTGTCCCAATCTGGGCTCTAAATCATGATCCTCCTACATCAGCCTCCCGGAGTGTAAGGGTTACAGGTGTGCACTACCACACCCAGCTATAGTTGCATTTCTAAGTATAAACAGCATAAAGATACAGTATAAAGATAAGCAACATGAATTTTATAGCTAGAGACCCCTCAACAACATACACAACACAGCCCTTTTTAACTTATAAGATGGGAAATTGGAAAGTACTTAGGAGAGACCAAGGACCAAAGTATGTCACCTTGGAGCGTAGAAGTTTCTACGCCAGTGCTCTGGGAGCTGGGAGTGTGTGAGCGCCACCACCTGCTCGGGACCCTGCTTTCCCATGGGCCAGGTCACTGTGTCCCAGGCTGCCTGCACCTTGCTGCCAGGCACTGGGTGGCATGGACTCTGCAGCTATTGAACTGCCATTTTAGGGGACCTGGCAGGTAAGACTGTAGGGGAAGACCCCTGGACTTTGGGGCAAAGTAAATGGCATCCTTGTTACACTGTGGTCTGCGTGCTTGTATCCTCCTGGGGGACATGGGCTGGAACTTGCTCCACCGTGACACAGTGTTCCCAGGTGGGCCTTCCAAGATGTAAGGTGCACAGACTGGATCTGGGTCCTTCTGAGGGAGGCTCAAGAGAGCACTGGGTGCCCTTCCATCAGGTGACAACCTGGGCTCAGGTGGGGCCATCGACCCTGAAGCAAAATAGCCATGCCTGTGTCCCAGTGACACACACATATACCCTGGACTGGGTAGCTTAAAGCATAGCAGCATATTTTCTCACAGCTGTGGAAGATCCAAGCTGTAGGCCAAGCTGTTGCGGGGCTGGTTCCTGCTGAGACTACTGAGGCAGGCCTCTCTTGGCCTTGGAGATGGCTGTCTTCTCCCCGAATCTTTATATGTCTTCCCTCAGTACGCTTGGCTGTGTCCAAATTCCCCCTTTTCTGGTACTGGGAACTAAACTCAGACTGAACTATATCTCTGGCCTCTATTTTAAGGCCAGGTCTTGTAAAATTGCTAAGTTGCCTGGGCAGTGCTTGAACTTGTGATCCTTCTGCCTCAGCCTCCCAGAGTACTGGGATTCCACAGATGCACTACCTCAGCTGGCTGATTTTTTTTTTTTTTTTTTGCAGTACCGGGGATCAAACTCATGAACTTGTGCTTGCCAGGCAGGCGTTATGCCACTGAGCTAAATAAATCCCCAGCCCCGATCTCCTCTTCTTAAGACACTAGTCATAAGGGATGAGGGACTACCCTACAGGCCTAGTTTTAATTTAGTTTCCTCTGTAAAGATCCTGTCTCCAAACCAGGTACCATGGTGTTTACCTGTTGTTCTAGGTACTTGGAAGGCAGAGACAGGAGGAGGGAGGCACAATTCATCCCCTAACAAGTTACTCCTCTCCACCCAGTGGATCAGAATACTTTTCAGGCTTTTCCCCTAGCACATGTAGCTCCAGCACATTCCTTTGAGACTTGTTCTAGTGTCTTCTTTTCCTAACTTTTTACAGTGAAAATACCCATCCATGTAGCCACTCTCACCTTAATTCAATACCAGTCAACATTTGTCAAATGGCATTAATTTGTACACATATATATAATTTTTAAAAAAAATTATAGAAAAAAGGTAAAACAAAATTTCATTTGCTCTGTTTTTAAGACAAGATCTTGCTGGGGATTTAGCTCAGTGATGTAAGCACCTGCCTGGCAAGCCGAAGTCATGAGTTCGATCCCCGGTACCAAACAAACAAAGCAAAACAAAACAAAAAAAGACAAGGTCTTTTTGTGTAATTTAGGCTGGCCTCCAACTCACAGTGATCCTCCTGCTTCGGCCTCCTGAGTGCTAGGATTACACAGGTACACCATTGCACGAGTGTATATGTAATTTTGGAACCATTTTAGTTACCCCTAAATATTTCAGCATACAACTACAAAAATAAATGAATAAAAAGACATTTTTCTGCATAGCCATAACATAATTATGACATCCAAAAACACTTCCCTATAATCAGTCCATGTTGGATTTTTGTTGTTGAGAGAAAGGGTCTTGCTAAGTCAATAAGTTGCTCATGTTAGGCTTGAACTTATGATCCTCCTGCCTCAGTCTTCCAGAGTACTGGTATCATAGGTATGGCTAGGAATTTCTTACAGTATCACCAAACTGTCTCATAACAGTTTTCTTCAGACTGGGATCCAATCAAGATTCATGTACTATTTATGGCCGTCTCCTCAATGCCTTTAGTTTCTTTTTGTGTTTAATGTCTTTCCTCCTTTGATTTCCATGATGCTGACTGGAGACAGCAAGCCATGTTAGTATGTCCCATTTCCTGGGGTTCTCTGATTTTTTCTCAATGTGAAATTTTATTTATAAACAGTCATATGAAAACCATTATTTGCTGTGAAACAGTTGTTGAGGACGGTTCCTGGCCACAGTTCCCCATATAAATTCTAGGCAAAAAAAATTTAACTAGAATCAAAACCAGAGAAGAGTTGTCTCCCCTTCTAAATTTGTATTTTGTTTTTTTCATGATGAGAGGAACGAAACTGACTGTCTCTTTTTACCTGAGAAGCAGAGTGAGGGTATGGGTGCAGGTGGGTGGTACAGCATGCTTTGTACACACAAGTTCCTAGATTCAATCAATCCCCGGCAGCCCTGCAAAACCCCCAAACACAGTAACTGTGGTGTACCCTAGGACTCTCATGTGTGCCCCCATCCGAGGTTCTGTTCTGTTGAAGCTATAGAGTGTCTTTAATTATGAATCCTCTTCAATTTTTTTTGTTTTGTTCTAAACAGGCAGGATATAAATAAATCCAGCTGAATTTGTCAAGGCCTTGTTTACCTTGGAGCTGGGAGACAGGAGCCTGCCCCAGGGGTTGTAGGGTCAGGTCCTTTAGGAGCCCCCACAGAACCCACTGGTCCCTGAGGAAGCCACCTATGATGTAGGACTCTCTTTTGATAATGAACAGGACCTTCACAGGGAGCTACAGCCCCAGCCTTATTTATTTAATTTTTGAGGCAGGGTCTCACTAAATTACCAAGGCTGGATTTGAACTCGTGATCCTCTTGCTTCAGGCTCCTAGAGTGCTGGGATTACAGATGTGTGCTACCACACCCAGCTGGCTGGCTTGCTTTCTTCCTCCCTCCCTTCCCTTTCCTCTCTTTCCTTTTTTGGTAGTGGGGATGGAACCCAGAGTACTCAGCCTCTTCCTCTGCCCTTGCATTCTGAGACAGAATCTTGCTACATTGCCCAGCCTGGCCTCAAATTTGCCATCCTCTTGTCTCAGCCTTATCCCCTGGGAGTTGCATTGTGTGCCTCTGCCCCTGGCTCTTGTTATTTCTTAAAGTGACCCTGGCTCCCTTGGATTACCTTCAGTGCTCCCACATGGAGCTGCCCATATTCGTCCTGTGTTCACCAGCGTGCAGACCTGGTGAGAAAGCCAAGAGGAGTCACAACTGCTAACCCAGAGCTTGGGATGTTTAGATCTCTTCTCCATTTCCCTGAGGTAACAAAAACCTCTTCATATTCAAGACCCTACTCATAAGCATGCTTCTAATGGGGTCATTCACCTCAATTGAAACTGATAGCTAGATATACCATGGGGTTTGATTTGTTGTATGTTTTGTTTTTTGATACAGGGTCTTGCTGTGTAGTCCAGGTTGGCCTTGAACTCACTATGTAGCCTGGCTGGCCTCAAACTCACAGCAATTCTCCTGCCTCAGATTCCCAGAATGCTGACATTATAGGTGTGTACCACCATGCCTGGTGATTGAGGTTTGGTTTTAGCAACTCTTTATTAAGTACTAATTTATGTGGCAGAGCTTAAATGTATTGTCTTAATCCTCACAAATTTTTCACAATATATATAAGCATTAGTGTCCACATTTCCTAGAGGAGAAACCGGGTTCTGATATGCTTAATAGCTTGCCCACATTTTCAGAGTAATGAATAAGCCAGGACTGAACCTTTCTCTGTGGTCTCTGCCCATTCTTAAATATTATGCTGAACATACAGCTGGTGTTTTGTTGCTTGCATAGCAGAAAATTCAGGCGGCAGAAAGCAGTGTGGCTCGACTCGGAGTGCAGTGGAAGAACACTGTGTATTATGTTCCTGACTCCCCTCATTTGCCTGGGCCAGACTGCTGGGGATGGGGCCTGGGTTAGTTAATTTTGGTATCTTCAGTGTTCCAGGCTGGAAGTGGCTTCTCAGCACGCAGCACATGTGGTGTGTGACAGCACTGGGACAGCTGCAAGGCTAGCGAGTCACACAGCTTCCTCCCAGCAGCCGTGTAGCAATGCCCTGATGATCGTGGGGCTCACAGGAACTCAATGCTTCTTCACCAAAATGCAGCGTCCCGCCCCAGCACCCTGCCTGCCTTGCTTGTGTGTCCATCTGCACCTGGAGGGGCTCTGTCTGGGTCTGGAAATTATAAGGGCCAGAAGTGACAACTTCAGTTCACTGGTGGTGCATGCTTAAAATCTCAGCATTCTGGGAGGCTGAGGCAAAAGGATCACAAGTTAAACTCCAGCCTGGGTAATTCAGCAACTTAGTGAGACCCTGACTCAATAAAAAAATAAAAAAGGCCCTGGGTTCAAGTCCTCAACTCCCAAGAGGTGATGACCTAGGGCTGGGGTGTAGCCCAGAGGTAGCCCAGCCGCTTGCTATCACTGCTTCACAGTAGCATGCACGATGCTCTGGATCTGATCCCCAGCACCACAAAAGCAAATGAACAAAACCTAAAAACTTTGGTTCCAGCCTGAGCTCCTGAGAATCTCTCTCAATTTCTATGCACTTTCTGGGGATCAGGATCCTAATTATAATCAGATTTTCAGAGAGGACCTTTATCCCTAAAGGTTAAGAATCATTATTTTGGGGGCTGATTCACATAATGTTCTGCTTATTTAATATTAACTCCAGCTGTTTTTAAATTAGTTTACCTTGCCTGGGAGGCTTCTGTTTAAGTGGCTTGGGACCTGGTGAGACAGTGGGAAAATGTAGAGTGACTGGAAAATGTGTCACTGATTAACCAGGGAGGTTTAGGGCCTGTGGTTGAGAGGCCACCGTCCACATCCAGGAGGAGGTCCTTCTTTCAAAGGTAAACAGTAGCACCCCACACCCTGCCTATGGCCCCTGGTGATCATATTTCACTTTCTATCACTGTGAACTTGACTCTTGGTGATGCAATGAAGTGGATTCAAACGGTATTTGTCCTTTGCTCATCTCCAAAGCCTCAGCTTGGTCTTTTTGAGACAGGGTCTCTCTATGCAGTTTGGGCAGGCCTTGAGCTCTCTTTGTAGCCCAGGCTGGTCTCGAACTCGCAACAGTCCTCCTGCCTCAGCCTCCCGAGTGCTGGGATTACAGGACTGAGCCATCATGCTGGCCTTCAGCTCTCTTACACAGATAGTTATCAGTTTTAAATCAATACTCTCTTAGTTACTATGTAACGAATGATCCCTAAATGTAGCCCTTTAAAATAAACATTTATTCTGGGGGTCAGGAGTCTAGGGGTGGCCCAGCTGGGTGGTTCTGAGCCCACCCTCTCCAGTCTGCCTAGGGTTGTGGAATCCACCCCATGCCTCAGCTCTACCCTGGCTGCGGTGGCCGCTGCGGGAGGTCTCAGGACATCCTACATGGGCCTCTCCATACACTGCCTACCTGCTCCTGTGACTTGGCAGCTGGTTTCCCTCCTGAGGGATGAGTGAGAGAAAAAGGTGTAGAACGAAAAGAGGGGAAGAGGGAGGGAAGGAAAGAGAAGGGGGAGAGAGATAGACGGAGAGGGGGTAGAAGGGAAAGGGGGGCATCCTACCATAACAAAAATCATAGTATGGGACCAGGGATTTAGCTCAGTGGCATAAGTGTCTGCCTGGCAAGCACGAAGCCAAGAGTTCAATTTCCAGTACCAAAAAACCAAAACCAAAACAAAAATCATAGTATGGTATTTTAAAATGAAATGCTCCTGGAAATAACATGCCATTATGCAGGTTACACGGCCTGGTCCTGGCAGTGTGTAGGAAGAGATCACATAGGTTGAGGCACTAGCAAGTGCAGTCCCTGGTTCCATCTTGGAGGTTGCCTATTCCAAATTGTTGGGCTGATCTATGGGTCAACCTGACTGAGAGGTCCAAGAGGTGGCAACTCTCCATGTCTAGTCATTGGCCATTTAGTGGGGATTCCAGTTTACTCTTTGGGGGCCTAGGTAACCTGCTGATGTCTACTCTGGTCCTATGGGCTTGTGCACTCGAGATGACATTTGTCTGCATTTCTCTGGGCCTGTGGCATCATGCCCTGCTTCTCTGACCCTGAACTTCCAGGCTTAAGTGAAAAAGTGGTCTGTCATCTCAATAGTCTGGGAGGCTGAGGCAGGAGGATCACAAGTCTGAGCCCAGCCTGAGCAAGTTAGTGAGACCCTGCCTCAAAATTAAAACAAAACAAAACAAAATCAAAACAAAACTAAAAAGGCCTGGGAATGTAGCTTAGGGTAAAGGTTCAAGTTCATTCCCTAGTACTAGGGATAAGGTAAGAGTAGGGGGAAAGCAGAAAAGCCAATGCTCCTATAATAATTATTTTTAAAGAACTTGTCCACATTCAAAAATAGACTTGAAACTTGAACTTCCAGTGTACAATTGTAGGTAAGGCAATGTAACCTATTGCAGTAAGGGTAGTTTGAGGGTTAACAGCTTCGATACTTGACTCAGAGATATCACTCACCATTTATGAGGTGTTTGGAAAGTTAGTTCAATCTTTCTGAGCCTTAGTTTCCTGTACTATAAAATAAGGCTGGCATCATCTACCTCCAGGAGTGTTTCTTGGTGGTGGTGGTGTGAAGATTTACTGTGATAAAGCACCATCAGTGTGGCACGTGCATGTAAAGCACTCTGATCCCGTACTACGTGCTGAGGAGTGGGCTCCAGGTCCCCTCCTTTGGAAGGCATTTAGTCCTCACTGCTCTAAGTGATGAAACACTGCCAAGTCGATGCTGTGTGCTTTCCAGGGTGAGTTCATAAAAAGCAATGGCTCTCAGCAGTTCTCTGTTGGGATGTCCACCCCTGGATCCCAGCCACCTCTTTGGGAAGAAGCCCAGGCACCCAGCAAAGTCACACATGTATGTCCCAGTGGGCCCTTCCTCCACAGCCAGCACCAGCTATTAGATGAGTGATGAGTGGCCTTCATGTAATTCTGGCATCCTGCCTTTGAGTTTCCCAGAATCCTGAAGCAGAAGAAGCCATCCCCACTGCGTCCACTTTGATTTCTAGGTTCACAGAAAAGAAATGATCACCACCATTTTAAGCTACAGGGAGGTGGGTTAACCCATTATGTGGAAATAAAAAGGGAATATACACAGTATTTTCTCAGTATAGTATCTGAAAATAGGTAATTAATAAATTCTTAGTTATATATTTAAAGACAAATATGCCTCATTGTAAGGTATTTCAAAAGTTGGGCTAATACTTTTTTTTTTTTTTAATCCTAGCTAACTATTCTGGAAGGGCTTTGGAGGACCTTTGTAATTCCCTGGCTCCTTTACATACAAGATTGCTTACTGAGTATAAGCATGCAAAAACAGGCTTTAGCCCTCCATCTGCTGAGCTGTCTCAGAGATTACCAGTCCAATGCTAGAGGTTAGAGCCCCAGCTGTCTATGGAGCTGGCTTATTCTTGGTTCACTGGTTCATTTAAGCTGTTTCCCAGCATTAATCAATAGGCATCGAGTGTTCACGTTCCCTTCTTGCTCTGCACACAAATGTAAATTAGAATCATCTGTATTCCTCTTTTGAAAACATAACGTTGATTTGCAAGGCCAGGAAGCCACAGGGGAAAATAAAGGCATAGGCAGGAGTCAAAGCAGGATTGTTGCACAAATCCTGACAGTTTTCCAGGATTGCAGGGGCTGCCTCTTCCTCCTCCCTGACTGTTGGAAGAGGATTCAAAAGGTGTGTGTGTGTGCAGGTGGGGAGCTCAGAAAGCTGTGGGGCTTCTTTTAAGTTCCTGCTGCTTCCTGGTTGTCCCCATGCCTTGGAGGTGCCCTGGGACTATCCTGCCAGTGGTGCAATCCATATATATGGCAGATGTTTTTTATTTTATGTTATGTTATGTTACTTTTACTTTTGGGTACCAGGGATCAAACTCACAGTCTCGCGCTTGCCAGGCAGGTGCTTATACCGCTGAGCTAAACCCCCAGCCCAGCAGATGTTTACATTTTAAAAAACTTATTATGGTAAAGACATTGCCATTAATCTCCCTCAAGATACTCATCCGTGCTTTGAACACACTTATCCCATTGTTTTTGCTGCTTTCTGAAGCATTACTGGAAGTCCTTTTTATGACTCTACAAGATTTGATGAAAACACCATGAATGCTGCTGCTGAATGCCTTCCAAAAGAATGGCAGGCTCGTGAAAACATGATGGTGTGACCTCTGCCACATGATTCACTGATGTGGCACTGTGCAACTTCTGGTTCTAACCCAAAGTCAAAATAACCATTTTGAATCAATTCGAGACACTGAGGCAGCCATGCCAGTGCAATTGAGGATACTCAGGAAAGAGAATTTTAGAACTGCTTCTGAAAGTGGCGAAAGAGTCAGGTGTGGTGGCACATACTTGTAATCCCAGTACTCAGGAGGAGGCTGAGGCAGGAGGATCACTGAGAGTCAGAGGCCAGAGGTCAGAGACCTAGTGAGTTCAAAGGCCAACGTGGATTACACAGACCATCTCAAAAAAAAAAAAAAAAAAGACAAGAACATGAGAAAAGTGTGTTCAAAGTGAAGGGGAGTATTTTAGAGGAGGATTAACAGGAATGTGTCTTTTACTGTAGTACATTTAAAAAATACATTCATTGTATCTTTTTTAACACTCCACCTATATAACGAAGTGTAGACAGAATGGGTGAGGAATGTGTGGCCAGGGCTCTGGCCCTACCTATGTTTTTAAAAATTTAATCATTGCCAGGTGTGGTGGCACATAATTGTAATCCCAGCACTCAGGGGGCTAATGCAGGAGAATTGCAGTGAGTTCCAGGCCACCAGCCTGTGATACGTAGGGAGTTCAAGGCCAGCCTGAACTGCTTAGCAAGACTTTGTCTCAAAAAAATGTAGAAAAATATATACAATGAATAGATACTATTTTAACCATTTTTAAGTGCATAACTCATTGTCATTAAGTACATTCACATTTTTGTTTAACTATCACCACTATCCATGTCCAGAATAATTTTGTTGTTCCAAACTGAAACTCTATGTATTAAACACTAACTCTCCATTTCTTCCTTGGTGTGGGGCTTGGTGATCACTATCTTATTTCTTGTCTGTAATTGTAAGTATTCTAGGTACCTTATATAAGTTGTGTAGTAATTTTCCTTTTGGGTTGGACTTAGTCACTTAGCATGTGTTGCATTAGGATTTCACCCCTTTGAAAGGCTGAATAACATGGCATTATAACTCATTCTGTTTATTCTTCTGTCAATGAATATTTGGGTTGCTTCCACCTGTTAACTCGTATTAATACTGCTATGAATATTAGTGCACAAATATTTGAGTCTTACTTTTAATTGTTTAGGGCTTATACCTAAAAGCAGAACTGCTGGATCACATAGTAATCCTACTGTCGAGAGACCTGACCTTGGTCCTCCTGGTGGCTAAGCGTCTATCTGATGATGGCATGTAGCAGAGAGCTTCCCTGCTATCCCAGCATCCCATATGGTTATGCAAATTAGTCTTCTTGTGACCCACAAATAAAATGGCACCCTGTGTTTCTACTTCACATTTCCTTTAATCTCTGTGGCAAGTGTCTCTTAAATAATTTTATGAGGTACATTTGATTATTATCCCAGTTTTACAGATTAAGAAGCTGAGACATGAGGATATTACATAACTAACTCAGGGGAAAGAGACAGCAAGTTCTGAGCTAGGATTTGGGCATGCAGAACATCATGCTACCTCCCAAGCATCTATACTGTTCTGCCTCTCCAAATAGAGTGGCCATTAAATCCATCAGCCAGGATTAGATTTATTTATGCAAGAGATATAAACTGTTTAGGTGGGATACTTACAATAAAAATCAAAGATCTAAGCATGAAAATCCAACACAAACTGAGCAGTCTCTGTGGTTTATGAGGCTTATTATAGGGAGCCATTGTTCATATTTATATTTTGTCTTAGTCTGTAATGCATATGAGGGAGTTAAGACTTTTTATATTTGTAAATATAAGCATGCTTTGTAAAATGGGATATTACATTGCTCTTTTAGGAAACCCAGTGAACCTCACACATAAATGTAATGTGTTGAAATAGTTCATGAAATGTATCACTAGATGGCAGCACACGTTAATTTTTAAAAAACCCAATTGCTTTAGGAATCTGCACAGTAAAATCTTAGGAAAGTCCCTTCCATCATTTGTTGGCATGATCAGAGCAACTGTATTTAACTCAGAATGAATTTAATGAGCTAGAAGAGAACTCTTGAGCTTTTTTAGGCAGATCTGAAAAGTATAAAAGCTCTCATAGGGAAAGCTTGTTGCTAAAATTTTAGAAATTCCTGCTTTTAGTAGAAGGTAACATTTTAAGTAAATGGATTGACTTGGGGAATTTTGCGTCAGCGACATAATATTACATCCACATATATTTCAGATTTCCCTTTGGTGAAGATTCAATCTTTAGTTCAAATTCCCAGTCCCCAGCTTAGTCCACCGAAGTTCCTTTCAGTTAATGCTGGAGAAAAATCCAGTGCTTAAGTAATTTACGAAGTGAGGATTAATATACAGGTTGTTTTGACACCTGAGCCCTACACCTATTCACTTGTGGTTGAGATAATGAAACCAATCTCATTCATTAGAATGGAATCACCAGCTTTTAATTGGAGAGTGTGAGTAACAGGCATTGAGAGATGAGGTAAATGCATTTACTTATCTCATTTTGCCAAGCTTTCACTTACTTTTTCTCTCTCCCTCCCACCCACCCACCCACCTTTTCTGAGATAGGGTTTCATGATTTAGTCCAGCCTGGCTTGCACTTGTAGCAATCTTCCCGCCTTAGCTTCCCAAGTGCTGGGGCTATAGGTGTGTGCAACATGTTTGGCCACCTTTCCCATTTTCTGAGACAGTAATCATGCTACATAACCCAGGGTGGCCTTGAACTCCCAATCTTGAGTACCAGGATTACAGATTTGTGCCACTGTGCCCAGCTGAGGTTTGACTTTCATAGAATAAATTTGAATGATTTAACTGGTTTCTGACAAGGTGAACCAATATTCCATTTCAGAAGAGGGTGTACTTTTACACTTGGACATGGCATGCGCTCAAAATGGAAAATGTAGAAATAGATCTGACTGCCATATGTAAGTGATCACTGCCTTCTAGAAGGATCAATGGGAGCCATCATCAAAGAAATGAAACCCAGTTAATTCCTCCAAGAATCTGATGTATTGGAACATCACTTCTGAAAGGCAGATATAGGCCAACTCCTTTTTATAGCAAATGCCAAGAGCCAAAATGTTATCTGGCAAAGCAAAGAGTGACAAGTGTGGGATCAAGGCCATCCTCTGTGACCTTATGGGCGTGCTGGAGTCCTCATTTGTAGAATGAGCACATTAACATCTCACAAGGCTGTGGGGAGGGCAAGTGAGATAACGGCTATGAAAGCATGTGTGAGCTATACGGCACTGCCTGAATATTGACTACTGCTGTTTTTACCATGTCAGCCCATTCAACCCCATTGTCCCCTCACCCTAATAAATGGCTGTCCCTTTCTACTGACAATCTTGTAATTCTGTAGACTGGCAAGCCAAGTATCATATTTGTTCTCTAATCCCCCCCAGTCAGTCTTAACCTTTTACCTATTCCCACTGTATGATCTCCTAGCAGACCTGCTTCTAATATAGCTTGCCCTCTAGCTTGCTCACAGTAGAAGTAGTTTTATTAAAATTGCACTGATCAGACTGTTCCCTTGCTCAAAAACTTTCAATCTTTTTCCACTCTCTGTAGAATTAAGTCAAAATTTCAAAGAAGTTAGATTTAAGAACTGTCGACTCTCTCAGGGCCCCTTGCCTAAATAACAGCAGTAAGAGAGCTATGCAGAAGCCAAGACATGCGAAAAACCAAGACATAGGTTTTGCTGCTGCTGCATGTTGTATTAGAGGATCGATTATGTGGCCACAAGGGTTTGCCAACAATCACTGCTTCCCATTCCTCTATTGCAGATCTAGCAATAGTTCTCCTGAGGCTTGTTTTTTCTCTGTGCTCATTTTAAAACTAGATCCCAGCCATTCTTTCTAGCATTTCACCCTCCGGAGGGGTTCTGCAACCCTCAGAATCCATCTCACCTGCCAGTCCCGTCTATTTGGTTTTTGAGAGTAGGCCCTCTCATTGGAAGTCAGAAGCTCATGCCACACTAGCTAACTTTGCACTCCAGATGTTTTTTAAGTACCCCCCCCAGCCTGCACTGTGTTTAATGATGCTTATCATCTTCCCTGACAATCATATTATAAAAAATTCTGCTTAGAAAATCTAGCAGAGCAGGTGTCTCAGATTTGAGTTGCCCCAGTGACTTATAAAAGCTGTCAACATTGCCGACTCCAGCTCTTCAATCTCAACTCTTTCTAATTCACTGCTCACCGTGCAGACTGTGCTTTTATTACTAGTGACCTCCGCAACTGCCAAATCCGGTGGTCTCTCCTTCCGCCTCTGCCGTAACCTTGCAGCAGCACTTACTCTACTCCAGCTACTTTTCCCACACCCAGATTCTGCAACAGCGCATTTTGTGGGTCCCTCCTGGTCTCCTTCATTGGCCTCTCTGCCTCACTTCTAAAGTCGGTGTTCTGGGCAGAGAGCTACCAAGCCCAGAGTCAGGCGCCCTGCCCGGGCCCGCGGTCCACACACTGTGTCAGGCTGACGCCCGAGTGTGCGGGCCCCAAGGCCACCCCAGCCTGAGTGCAGCCTCTGGAGTCTTTTGTGCCCTTCACAGTCGCTGCCTCGCAGCCCAGCTTGGCTTTCCTGCCTTCTAAGGACTATTAGTCTACTCTCTGTCTCAGGGGCCAAATACGTGAGAAAATCAATTTAAAACGAGAAAAAACTTTTTCTTTTTTTGCTCACGCTTCAGAAGTTTCAGGTCATGGTCTGTTGGGCCTGTGGGAAGGCGGCACCTCAGTCAGGAGTAACACTGAAAAAAACCCGGTTTACCTCACTTGGGCCACTGAGAAGAGACCGGAAGGGGCGGGTCCCAAGGGCCACTTCAAGACCACGCCTCAACGTCACTTCCTCTCACTAAGCCCCACCTCTTAAAAGTTCCCACCCTCTCAATAGCACTGTAGATTGGTAAATGGCCCAGCTTAGCATATGTCCTTTGGAGGAATTTAAAATCCAAACCATAATGGCACCCCTTTTCAGAGTGGGCCTCCTAGGAAATCCTGTGTCTGCAACACTATCCCAAATTTAGCCATCTCTTTCCATCAACGCTCATCATTTTAGATCTGCCCCTTAATCCCAACTGGGGTTTGAACCTAGGCTTTCTGCACTTAGCAACCTCCTTAGCCCTTTAAAAATTATTTTGAAGGGCTGGGGATTTAGCTCGGTGGCATAAGAACCTGCCTGGCAAGTGTGAGGTCATGAGTTTAATCCCCGGTACCATCAAACAAAAAAAAAAATTTTTTTTTTTTGAGACGCAGTCTTGTGTTGCTAAATTGCTCAGACTGACTCAGATTAGAGTCATGTCATTACAGATGTGCGCTGCCACGCCTGGTTTACTATTCTAGTTTAAGCCATCACCTTCTCTCCTCTTGACTAGATAGCTTTGCTTCAATGTCCCTGCTGCTTCTCTTGACCTTATCATTTATTTTCCTCACAATTGTCATTAATATTGTTTATTTCTTCTGATAATATTCAGTTCAATTCATTTTACCTTGTTTCATTTGATTAAAAAAAACTGATGTGCATTATTAAGTAACCTAGAAAGTATAAAACAAATGAGCCTATGAACCGTCACTCAAACGCTGGACCTACTCAAGAATGCTTTTCCTGCATGCTTTTCCTGGATGACCCTCCCTGCTCTCCAGAAGTAACTGTGCTCTTGAATCTTTTTTTTATTGGTACCGAGGATCGAACAACCGCGTGCTTGCACGGCAGGCGCTTATCCCGCTGAGCTAAATCCCCAGCCCCTGTGCTCTTGAATTTTGTGTGTTTCATTCCCATAGTTATATTGTTGCTTTAGCATTTAGATATTTGTCACCAAACCATATACAGTCCCCGTCCCACTTTGGTTTTGTTTTTGAGACAGGAACTCCCTGTGCAGTTCAGGCTGGTCTTGACCTCACTATGTAGCCCAGGCTGGCCTCGAACTCACAGAAATCCTCCTGGCTCAGCTTTCTGAGTGCTGGGATTTAGTTTTGTTTTTATTAAAGTGGAGTCTTAGTAAGCCTTTGCAACTTTCTTTCCCCACTCAAGATCGTGTTTCTAGTTTCACACTTGTAACTGAGGCTTATTCTTTACCATGTTTCTGGTAGTATTTACTTAATCAATAATTAATTAAAATAGTGAATAATGTAGAGTTTATTTCGTGTTGATGAACTTTAGGGATTTTCATTTTTATACCTTTGTTGCTGTTGTTGTAGTTGCTTAGGTGCAAGAATTTTTCCAACATATCTACCTAGGAATAGAATTGGTGAATTTGTGTATACAAATGTTCACTTTCACAAGATAATACCTACTTTTCAAAGAGATTGTACCAGTTTTTACTTTCACCATCAGTCTATGTGAGAAATCTTACCGCTGCACAACCTCATCAGTACTTAATGTGGTCAGACATTCAGTTTATGCCAATCAAAACCATATTGTTATGATTGTATTCTCAGTTTCTACTTTTTTTTTTTTGTCTTTTTGAGACAGGTCTCTCTATGGAGTTCAGGCTGGCCTTGAGCTCACTTTTGTAGCCTTGACTGGTCTCCAATTTGCAACAATCCTCCTGCCTCAGCCTCTTGAGTGCTGGAATTACAAATGTGAGCCACCACGCCCAGTTCTTCAGTTTCTACTCTTGATTCCTGCTGAAGTTGTGTATATTTTAATATGGTTGCCATTTGCACTTTTTTGCTGTTATATTCCTGTACATATCTTTTAGATACTTTCCTTTTTTCTTTCTGCTTTTAAAAAGTTGATTTTTTGAGATATTATTGTTCTTTTATGAAGTTAACACTAATTAAAAAGAGAAAGAATTAATGCTGTTGGTACAACTTGTTGAGGGGGAAAAGTATGTCAGATTATACCTTTCAATCTGGCCATCTCATTTCTGTGACTCTTTCCACAGAATATTCCAAAGTGTAGACATGACAATAATTATCTCAGTGCCATTTATGGTCTTAACTGGTGAAGATCTTAATAAACCTGAGAGCAATTTAGATTTATAGTGGATCAAGTTATGATGGACCATTTTGCAGCTGTTAAGTCAAAACAAGTGGCATATAAAAATATTTACCATCTAAAAATGTGAGCATATGATAATCCATGTTAAAATATATTTTAAAACTATATGGAACAATATATCAAATCAATAGTTACATTAGGCTATTATATCATATGCTTCTTTTTCCCTGTTATAAAGTTGAATATTAAGAGTTCTTTATATATTCTGGATTGTCATACTTATCAGCAGTATATTTAAAAAATATCTTCTCACAACCAGACACAGTGGTGCATGCTTGTAATCTTGTACTCTGGGATGCTGAAGCAGGATGATCACAAATTTGAACCCCTACTAGACAACTCAGCAAGAACCTGTCTAAATTTTTCCTCCAATTTGCAACTTTTAATTTTCTTTATGGAATGTTTTGATAGAAAAATGTTTTCTATTTTAGTATAGTTGAATTTATCAATTACTTCCTTTATGATGTTTGTGTTTCATTCAGTATATCTTTCCTTTTCCCAAGGCTATCTATCTTTTCTTCTGAAATTATTTTTTATTATATTCTTGAAAGATGAAGAGAAGATGTTATATGCTCTTATCACAAAGTTGATAACTATGTGAAGTAATGTATTTGTTAATTAGCTAGATTCGACCTCTTACAGTGAACATGTACTTAAACCTTCATATTGTACATGATGAGCTCATACAGCATTATCTGTCAACTTAAAAAACAAGAGAAAAGTTAAATTTATCCCTTTCATAGTTGTTCTTTAATTCATGTAGAGTAGATTTTTGTGGAAGATGTAAGTTAGATATCTAATTTCCTTCTTTCCACAAATTGGTAACTGGGATGGGTCTTAGATTTTGATTGTTTTTGGAAACTAACAAGGTAACCTGCCACTCTGATAGATGCTGGGAGATGTGAGACTCCTGGGTCAGAGACAAAGGGTTTTATTACTCATGGCAAAGCAAGCAGCATGCTGCTGTTCATTCCCCTTGACACAGTTCCTAGAGGGCTAGAAGAGGGTGTGGTGCTGCTGGCAGTAGTGGGTTATGGAACAGGAGAGTCTCTTATAATGGGCTGGCTCGTTGATCTCTGCCTTAGAGGGAGTCATTATTACTGAACAGAAACAAACCCATTCTTTGCTTTGCAGAGAAACAGAAAACAGAAAACAAACCCATTCTTTGCTCTGCAAAGAAACAGAAAACAGAAAATAAACCCATTCTTTGCTCTGCAGGGAAATGCTGTCAGAATGTTTCCAGTATGAGCTAAATGGATAGTCTGGAGGAGGTAGTCTTGGATAAAGACAGTCAGTATCTCTGTTCAAAAGATGTGCAAAACCACAAGAGATGTGTGTAGAATTGTCTCCTAATAATGACCAAATTTGTGTTGTCTAATGGACCTTTTCCTGACCTACCCTGATGTTCCTTCCTATATCAATTTTCTTTTCTTTTTTGGTTGTTGTTGTACCAGGAATTGAACAAAACCAGAGTTTACCAAGGCAAGTGCTGTGCTGCTGAGCTATATCCTTGGCTCCTCTATCAATTTTTCATTTGTTTGTTTATCTATCTTAATTATTGTAGTACTTTTTCCAGTGCTGGGATTCAAGCCCAGGACCTTATACATCTACGCAAATGCTACATCTTCAGCCCTTAAGTTTTATTGGGGACACAGTTCAGCTCTGGCGGACTCCGTAACTTAGCATTGTGGTTTCACTTTAAATGTGGTCTTTTCCCAGAGGCCATCACCCTGTGTTAATTCTCTCTAGGGCACTGACTTTCAGCTGGCATTTTCCTATTTATTGTCTGAATTCCCAGACTAGAACACAAATTGACTGAGACCTGGGATCTTGCTCATCTGGTGTACCCCAATCCCCTCATAGTTTAAAAAGAAGAAACTTGGTATGAGTTGAATGGGTAGAACTGGGTATTGGCTGTGTTTTCCCTTTAGACAGGATTTAAGCTTTTCACTGCTCCCTAGTTCCCACTACTTCCTATTATCTCCCCTGCCCAGCTTGCTTTAATTTTTTTAATCTATCTGGGCCTTGTACGCATTTGAATTTTCCAACCTGTCTCATTAATGTTGCTGTAATTATCTTCGGCATTTTAAAAGAAGGGACTTCATGTTTTGTTTTTCTTTTCTTTCTTCAATATTATGCACATAGTAGGAAGGAAAGGAATTAATACTGAGTCTCTCTTACCTGTCCAGCACAAATACTATCATTTGTAACCTCACAACAATGCTATGAGCCTGGATAGTATTATTTATATCAATTTTGCAGGTGAAAGTCCTGAGGTTTAGTTGTTCCGGGTTGCATTCTAAATGAAGCATCTGGGTTTGAGACTCTCCTGGGAAACATTTACTGATCATGAGGTATTGCAAAAAGCTTGTGCATATCTAAGTAACACATAGCTCTTTCCAATTTGCAGAGTGGAGATTGAACAGTTGGAGATTTCAAGCAATCTAGCTATTTAGAAGTTTTCAACATCATCCCATGGAATGTGTGGACACTGGCTGGAGGAATGTTTATATTTGGCTGAAAGACACTTTGAGGGGCTCAAGTGTGGCCTCTACCTGAGGGTCCTACACAGCTAATAAATGTCTGAAATTGGCTGAAATGGGATGCAGCAGCAAGTTTTTCTGAAGAGAGCTGCTTCTAGGGATGCTCACCCTAGATCACTGGAGCAAGACAGAAACTGAATACACCAAATGTGTACCACACCACCAAGCATTCTCTTAAGTAACAAAATCTTATTTTTATTTTTATTATTTTTTTTTACAGAAATTCAGATATTCCAACAAATTTCTTTACATTTCCTGGACCTTAAAAAAATTACACACAACTTTTGGACAGAAAACAACAGAACAGAATGAGAAAGGGAGTCACTTTTCTTTTTTTTTTTTTTCTTTAAAAAGATAAAAACACACTTTCTTGTACTTAACATTTAGTGATTTACATGTGTATTGTTTATGTACAAATGGTACATCATTGATGACTCATCTTCATAGCACTGTGGTATGCTAAATAACATAGGTTTACAGCAAAAACTTCTTAAAAACATTTGCACATGAATAGGAAGTACTTTTTCATTTTTGCTAACACCACTATTAGTGATGTAGGATTCCTAATGGAATTTGTAATTGACATGGATTAGAGAAAGCTGACACTTTCTGTTTCTATTTTAGAAAGATACATAAATGAATTCTTGAAAAGTTGTGTGTAATTAAATTTAGGAAGTAGGGTGTTCTGAACGCAATAGGACAGCTAATACTTAAAGCAACAGATAATCCCCTGAATGCCTAAGACTGTAGCTACAGATTCTAAATAGTCCCTTAATTTAGTTCTTTCAAAAAGCCCCATCTTTGTAAATTGGGTCTTATGTACTTGAGCCTACCTGTAATACACCTTTAGCTATTTGATGTATTATCCCATTTATGGTGAAAACATGGCCAGTACCAGAAAATTCTGGCAGAAACATAAATGTGTGCCTAAAAGAGAAAGGGTAAGAGAAGTCAGCCCTGCTCTGTATCCATGTTATCATCAGTCTGATGGTCTAGAGATATATGCTAAGAGGATCTTAATTCCGAGCCAGAATGAAGGCATTTTGTACATTCATGTTTCTAGATCAAGTGTAGACCATAGATTAGCTTCGGTTGAGTATTCCTGTATGTGTATTTTAGCTTGCATTCATTCTCAGGCAATGGACTATTTCAATGTTAAGTATTTTCTGTTGCAGGATATTGGTAAGATAGGCAATGAGGGAGATGGTGGGAGAATCCTGTGAACAAAATGTTGTTACAGACAACTGGTTAACTGTAACTACTTCCAAATGGCTAGCTAACTAAAAAAGAAAAAAACTCTGAGAATTTTGGGACCAACATTAGTAAATAAAAAGTTAACTTATCCTTACCAAGTTACTTTGACCTGTATAAGTATATAGTCATTTATTTCTAAGGCTACTAAATTTTTTATTTATTTTGTTAGTATCACTTACTATCACTTAGAAATAGTTTTAATGGAATAATTGTTTTAAAAAAGCAAATACCTGTCAGAGAAATAAAGGACATGGATATCTGATGATATAGATGGCAAAGAAATAGGAAAAAACCCAAATATTTTAGATATCTATAAAGTATATTAAATTCCTATGTGTATAGTAGGGAGAATTTTAAAAAGTGTTTGTTAGCAGCCTATATATTACATGTGAGCATCCAAGGGAAAAACGAGCTTTCTGTATTTTTCAGAGTTCCTCCATGCTGTTTCCTGAAAGACAGGGAAATCTATGTTGCTTGGGAACCTAGGATTTCAAGATGTACTTCCTGGAATATAGAGCTCGATGGTGTCAGAGTATATGTCGCAAACACTTTCTCAGTGGTATCTTGTACAGACAGGTTCGACTGAACACAGACTTGATAAAAAGTTTGAAGTGTTGCATTTCTTAACAACTGAATGGTTGTAGTTAATTACACAGCGAAATAAATGAACAGTAGAGACAGAGAACCAAAGATCAGAGGCATTTCCTAAACTGCTTCTTCAATAAATGACACTTGATCAACTTCTTTGCTACTGAGATAGGAATAATCTAGAACTAACTGCCCTTTTTTTTTGTAATAGTATTGAAAGATTAAAGCTTTTTGTTTTTGGTTTGATTAAAAAAGGACAGTTTACAAACCTCAGTACATATGTATTTTACATGTTAATTCTAGCACATTTATATTCTTCTTCATTATGATGTTTCCTGAATATGATTTTTCACAGAATATTATCTGATCTTTTCCAATGACAGTTTCCAGTGAGCTGGTGTTTAATCTGTGATTACCTCTCTTTCCAGAAAATCACCCCATCTCTGTGGATCTACATTTGGAAGGTGCTTTGACGAGTGGATGCTTCACTCTTGAGCATATTCATCCCTGGACTTTGATCTTTCCCAAGCATTTTCCTTCTTGATGTTGATGTACAAAAGCTGTTATTCGATTTGTCTAGCTGTAATTTGATTTGTTTTGTGCTCATTCTAGAGAATATTGGCTTAGCAGAACTGTAAAAAAGGGAGGGAAGAGAGAGAAAAAGGATGAGGGGAAGAGAAAAAGATGCATTATTTTCTGTCAGCAAGACTTTTGTGCATAATATTTGTCATGGAAAAAAAAACATGCCAGAAAATGGTTCAAATGCACTGAGATTTGTTACCAGAAAAGACTGAGAAGTTGGAGAATTGTTTCACTGAACACGCAGCACAGTTTTCCCAACAATTGGTCTTCTTAAAAAAAAAAAAAAACCAATATTCCCTCTGTCTGGATAAAGACCACAGACTGCTTTGAAGGAGCGAGGGTCTATGCCCAGACCACCCTGAAAGCCCCAAATCTCGTCTCAAGGAGCAAAGAAGAATGTAGTGTGACCCCAAGCATCGTGAGCCTGCCTCACATGGAAAACTAGCACTTTCTTTTTCTTTTCAAGTTTTATTTCACACTTGATGTGGTAATAGCCACAAGATAAATGATTGCAAGGACGAATTACTCACAAATACAATCACCCTGACATACCATTTTCTTCCATGTTTCCTTCTATTCCTTATGTAAATATGTCTTTATTTTATATAGTTGGAATCACATAAATGAGGTTTTTAATATATCATTACATTAAAAATGCATACATTTCCACTAAGATGTCATCCATATCAATTTCTAATACCCACAGTAACATTCCATTTTATTCACATATCTTTCCAATCCATTGCTATTCCATTCTCAGTTTCACTATTGTCAGATATATAGGTAGGTTTTTATTTCCTTGTTACTATAAATGATGAGCATCTTGGTGTAAAGACCTACTTGGCCTTTTTTTATTTGTTTGTTTTGGGACAGAGTCTTGCTCAGGCTGGCCTTGAACTCACTCTGTAGCCCAGACTGGCTTCATGCTGATCCTCCTGCCTCAGCTTCCTGAGTGCTGGGATTACAGATGTGCACCATCATGCCTGACATCTATTTGGTCTCTTGCTCTCCCCCCACCCCACCCCCACCCCTGCCCTCCGGGGTTGTCTGCTTTTCCTTTTCTCCCACAGATTAGGGACTATGCCTATTAAACAAAACTAGAGTATAAGTGGTACATGATCAGCCTCATTCTTTGGATGATTTTCATAGACTTCAGCACCGCTAACCAGGGCTTACGGGTACTCATGAAGATGCATAAAATGCACCTACCTGGCCACTGTAGCAGATTTGGGCTGAAAGGAAACGGGCATCCCAGAACACTTTGAAATACAAGGCAAAATGATGACTTGCGAATGTGTGCCAAAGAGGGCTAAAAGATTCTGTTGCTGCTTTTAATATCTTCCTCCTTGTCTTCATCACATTTTAAAAATCTGCCTGCACATCATGATCTTAATGAACATCTCTCTGCAAGTGGACTCTGTTAATGTACCCAGTGCACAGGGGATAATTAAAATAGGATTGTGTCATAGTGACAGCGCGTCTCTCACGGTTCTGTAAGACTGAACCACACTGGCAGGAGCACTGTGGAAGGACTGCTTTCTTCTGATAATATTAGAAGTAACAGCAGCCACTTATACAGCTTTGCACCATGCTCTGGGTGGCTCTGAACCTCGAGAGATGCTCCTGTCTGGTGGAATTCAAAGTCAGGCTTGGAGCTTCATGAAGCCACTCTAGCATCATTCTTCAGCTCTGAATATTTTCTGTTTTAAATCTACACAAGGGGATGTCTGGTTTTCCAGTAAGATGGAGAAGGGATCATGGATGGGGAAAGAGAGGATTGTTGGGGAGGTGGTTGTAAACATTTGGGAGACAATTTGGGACTAGGTGTTGCACAGCTGCTAGGCACAGAGGATAGAGAAGATGTGGGCATGCGCAGGGCTGTACATGTGTGATGAAGCAGAAGATGAGGGCAAGGAGGTCCTTCCTGTTTTCTTGAGACTCTTAAATACCTCCCCATTTCACAATAAAGGAGTCTTTTTTGCACAAGTAGTTTATTGGCATACATGAACCAGAGACTCCCTGTTTCTCTTTCCCCAGATTTGAGCTGCTGGATTGTGTTTATGACATCACAGGATGAAGGAAAACCAGGAGACTGCAGGAAGGAAGTACTTATGTCCTCTGCCACATCCCAGCTGGTGTAGGACACATTCGCAGTGAGCTGGGCTGGGTATGATGAGTGTTGGATGGGTTTCAAATCAGCTCCTAGGTGGTCACATCCACCACTGCATCCTGCAGGGTAGGCAGCTCCCTGGGAAGACTCTGAGCCCTTCATAGAAAGGGAACGCCCATGACCCATCACGCAAACAGCATCCTCTACCCCCATCACCTGGATCCATAGCCCCCTGGCCTGACCAGACTAGGACAAATCATTCATTAACAGTCCTTCTTGGGTCTGCAATAGGCTTGGGTCACCTGTGGCCTCCACTTGGCCAAACCTGTCTTTGGACCTTCCACTGTAATCTCACCATTCATGGGTCTGTCTGTTCTTCTTGAGGCTGCCTGTGCTGCCTGCTATCAGCACAGGGCTATACTCCCCACCTCAGCATCAACAGTGGGCAGAGAGGTGAGGAGCAAACAGAAAAACCCAGAGAACTTGGCCTAGCCTAGAATGAGGCGCATGAGGTGCGTGGGATTCAAACTTTGAGGCCCGTGCACAGGGCCACATGGGTGCGGGGCCTGCGCCTCCTTAAACTTTCCCCCTAAGTGCTGGGCTTGCCTTGTCCTGGTGCTGGCTCTGCCCTGAGTGCAGGAATTGTGTCGCGAGGCTTGCAGGGAAGCTTTGCAGTTTAAATTACTTAGACCTTGCTACCACCAGGTATTTTTTCTTCCTAGTATATGACACCAACATGCAACAAGAACCCCAGGGCATGTGAGAATTCTGCAGATTGGTAGGCTAAAAATAAGCAGGATATTGCTTCCATCGGCACTCAGACCACAGACGCTCCCCACATGTAATATCAGGAAGACACTTTTCCAGGTGGGAGGTGAAATTAGGATGCTATTACCATTACTTAGATGGTGTGCCCCGCAGAGTTTTCCACCTGAAGGTTTGGTAGAGGCCAGCTCTTCAGAAAGATCTGCGGAGATGGGTGGAAGAGAAAAAAAAGGCAGGATTTCCCATCCCCCAATGTGGTCACTATTCTTTTTGTCTTGAGGCCAGAGGGCATCAGGAAAGTCTGCGGAACTTGTTGGAAGCCTTCCTGTGGTTGCATCTGAATCACTGCCTTGTAAAACACTCTGCTGTTTTCAAAACTTCTGCTAACATTTTCCATGCACCATGGATATTGCCTATTGGGGGATGCAGATGAAAAGATGTCACATTTGCCCAGGCCTGCACAGAATGGGACTGAATAAATAAGTCACTCAGTGCCACTTTGGAGCTTTGTGCAGTCAGGTTTTACCTTGTAAGATGTCATGGGCTCTGAGTTGCCCATGTTCTGTTTCCAAAGGGCTTTTGCAAACCCTTTCCAAAGCTGTCATTGGAACCACTGCTCCTCAGAGCAGCATTGCCACTTTGTCCAAGCTAGCTAAATGCTACTTTGTTGCATTTTTTAAAATACCTTTATTGGTGCTTGGTTTCTACTGATTGTTCCTGTATGACCTATGCAGTTAGGGTCTGGAGCCCCCTCAGTCAGAATCACTGGGTGCAGGGGCTGGGACAGACACTGAGAAAGGAAAGAGCTTCACTATTTGGCAGAATGGCTTGTGGAATCTTTGCTGTGAGAATGAATAAGGGAGCAATTCCAGGCCATTTTTCCCACCGGCTGAATGAGCTTGGTCAGTTTCTCCCAATCTGTTGTGTTTTTTTATTCTTTTTTTTTTGTACTGGTCCCCTCTCTACAGGGTCTTCTGATGCCCTTCCTCCCTGGGAGGCAGAATGCAGTCTGGAAAGAAAGAGTAGCTCACCATCTATGTCCTCAGGTACTGAGACCTGGCAGATCCCCGGTGATGTGGCAAAGGTGACAGTACATGCTCTGTCACTGTTCCTTGAGAGGTGGAGTCCAGTGCCTTTCCCCTGGACTCTGGGCTTTAACAGTCCTCAGGTTCATTTTGTATGTGTGGTGAAAAAATAAATAAAACTTTCTGTATTAACCTTCTTTTCCTTTCTATTTTCTCCTTTCTTTGAGAGGGGGGCTGGGGATTGAAACCAGAACCTTGTACTACATCCCTAGCCCTTTGAAATTTCTTTCTTTCTTTTTTCTTTTTTAGAGGAGAAAAGGTTTATTTAGCTCACAGTTTGTAGAGGTTCCAGCCCATCACTGGCTGGCTCCAAGGCAGAGTGACACATGGTAGAGGGAACTCTTCAAGCAGTGAGAGCAAAGGACCTCTTTCTAAATTTCTTGTTACAGGGTCTTGCTAAATTGACCCTGTTTGCTGGAACTTGGGATTCTCTTGCCTCAGCCTTCGGAGCAGCTGAGGTCCCAGGTACACGCCCCTGTGCCTGGCTCCAGTGGTAGTTCTGTGAGGACCCTCCACACTGTTTCCTGTGGTGGTTGCACCATCCTGCAATCCCACCGACAGTGTGCAATGGCCCTGGTTTTTTCCCATTGTGCCAATACTTGGGCTTCGTTTGGTTTCCTTAGCAGTGGCCATCCTAATAGCTTGTAGTGGCTCACCTGGGATTTTTTCTGATGATTAAAGACATCAGGGATTGTTCGAGGGTCAGTGATATCTGAATCCCTTGCTGGAGTGACAACAGGGAGAGGCCTAGGCTATGTGGAGCCAAAAAGTGGTTCCCCCAGTACCTTGCTAAACATATAGATTTTGATCCAGTGAGGCTGAGGTGGGTTTTGCATTTCTAATGATCTGATCTGTGGGGTGCTGCTGCTGTGGGTCAGGTACCAAGCTATGAGAAGCCAGGTGTTAGATTTAGCTCCCTGAAGCAGAGTGTGATCACCTTTGCATTCCTGCTAAGATGCTTGCTATACGACAGGTTCTGTAAAAGCACTCGTCAAACGCTGAAAAAGTTGGAGAAGCAAATCTCCAGTAAGTGGTAGAGTCTACTCCCACTTCCGTGTGGACTTTGGAGGGGGGGCTTGTGAGATCTTGTACCTCCATTAAGAAGTGAGGTAGAGGGAGCTAAGGGTGGTAATGTTCTCTCATCTTGGGTTGACCTATGAAAATTTTATAATGTGGTTCTAACACTGTTTTTTCCCCTCAGTATGAACAAGTAGAGAGGCATCTAGGGAATGGTGGAAAAGTTACCACCTAAGACAGCCCTAGGACATCTTTCTTTCTTTCTTTCTTTCTTTCTTTCTTTCTTTCTTTCTTTCTTTCTTTCTTTCTTTCTTTTCTTTCTTTCTTTCTTCCTTCCTTCCTTCCTTCCTTCCTTCCTTCCTTCCTTCCTTCCTTCCGTTCTTTCTTTCTTTCTTTCTTTCTTTCTTTCTTTCTTTCTTTTTCTTTTGTTTTGTTTTTTGGTACTGGAAATTGAACTCAAGATCTTGTGCTTGCCAGGCAGACTCCGTGCAGCTGAGCTGTATCCCCAGCGCTTTCTATTTTTCTTCTCCATGCTTCTTCTTTTTAAAATTTTTGTATCTCCTGCCTTTCTTATTGCCTCTCTCTTTTTTTTAAATTCCTTTTGTATTTGGGATACTGATTTCAACAAAGCAGGCATGGAAGATAAAGTGCTAAAACCATTTAACTACTTGTGCAGCTATTCTTTGTTGGGAAGGGGCTTAAAACGGCCTAAAATGCAGGTTCTTATTCTTTCATGTTTTTTTTATTTTTTATTTTTTATGTACTCAGGATCAAACTCATGACCTTGCACTTGCCAGGGAGGCACTTATACCACTGAGCTAAATCCTCAGCCCCCTTTCATGCTATTTTTATAAGTAATAGACAATTAGATTTTAATTAATAAATTAATTGAGATAGGTTCTTGCTATGTAAAGCAGACTAACCTTGAACTCACTTATGTAACCCAGACTGGTCTTGAACTCACAGGGATCCTCCTGCATCAGCTTCCAGAGTGCTGGGATTACAGGACAAGTAGACTTTAACTTCAGGTACAACACTTCCTCATGTGACCTCTTCTCAGAAAGTAATTCATGAGAAGGAATTGTGATGTTCATTTAAGAGTATCTCTTCCTATTCTTCCTCCTCTAATTCCCATTATGAATACTGAAGAGTGAATTAAAATCAAGAAAGCAGGCACAGGATATTGAGAATGGAATGTGCCACTGGTTTTTGAGTCCTGATAATACTCACTTTGTTGTTTTGACTTGAAACCATTCCATCTTTTACACAGATCAAAAATCTTTCACAATTAAAGCCCAAAGCATAGGTAGGCCCACAGCAGAGTGAGACTGTAGGAGCCTATTGTATCACCTAATAAATGAGATGATTTTAATGGGCCATTTCCACATCAGTATCTCCTAACATGTTCCTGAAACTTTTTGTAATTAAGTTACCTTTCCATTTTGTGAACTAAACCATGCACTAAAACTTCACCTTGTGGTCATGACAATCCATCAAAAATACAATTAAATGCAAAACCCAATTGGGTATCACCACACATGAAACCCAAATATGAATTGGTTCTTTTATAATAAATCTATTTCTGTCTCTTGCCACAGAATATTCAGCTTCACAGGTCTTCCTCTAAGTGTCAATTCCTATGATGGTGAAGATTGTCAGTTTGATTGGTTTGAGAGCCATCTAGTGGATTAGTAAAGCACAATTCTGTGTGTCTGGATGGATCTTAGAGATGTGACCTTGGGGAACATTGACAGTTTCTGGTCCATGACCCTGTTCTGCTTCCTGGCTGTCATGAACTGAACATCTTCACCATACCATGGTGTTCTCCCTTGAAGACAGCTGACCATGGACTGAATCCTCTGAAACCACATGCTAATTAAGTCATGAGTGTTGGGTATTGTGTCCCTGAAGCAGAAAAGCTAACTAATACAAACGTTTATAGGTCTGTCTCTTTGGGCATGTTACCTGGCCTCATCTCCTCATGTGTAAAATGGGGATAAGCCCAGCCTCCCTCATAGAGCTATTGTTAACATTAAATAAGTCAATGCACAGAGCAAGACTGATGTGCCAAGTACTTCTGTCATTAGTATGAATATTATTGTTTAGAGATGAATTTTACCTTGACATTATAAGGACAAATAAAAATAAGAAGCTTGATTCTCCTTCTTGAACAAAAGGGAAGAGACTTCTTCCTTCCCTCTCTCATAGCATATACTTTAGAAATCTCTTTTTTTTTTTTAAATTTTTTTTGTAGTACTAGGGATTGAAGCCAAGGCCTGAGGCATGCTAGGAGGTGCTCCAACCACCAAGCTCAGCTGCAGTTTTGTCTTTTTTTAAAACTTTGATACTGAGGATCGAACTGAGCTACATCCTCAATGCTTTTTCTTTTCTTTCTTTTTTTATTTTTATTTTTTTGAGACAGAGTCTGGGTTTAAACTTTTGGTCCTTCTAATTCAGTCTCTCAGTGTTGGGATTACAGATTGGTAGTGGGTTTAGCTTTTTAAAAACATTTTTTTGCTAGCACTCAGGAGGCTGATGCGGGAGGATTGTTGCAAGTTCGAGACCAGCCTGGGTTGCAAAGTGAGCCCAAGGCCAGCCTGAACTGCATAGTGAGACCTTGTCTCAAAAAGACAAAAAAATTTTTTTTCCCCAATTTTTAATTTTTTATTAGTATGTATTTGCAGTACATAATGATTACATTCCTTGGGGGAAGCTGTTACACCTAGCTTTTAAAACAAATTAATTAATTAATTAATTAATTAATTAATGGTCTTGGAGACTGAAATTTTGCAGTGACCTACTCTCTAGGCTTTTTAAAAATGTTTTTGAGGCAGGGTCTCATTGAGTCACCAAGTTTCATAGGCTCAGTTTAGATTTTTGATCCTCTTGCTTCAGCCTTTGGAGTTTCAGGGATGACAGGTGTGCCCCACTGTGCATAGACTGTGTAAGCCTTTTAAGAAACTAAATAAGGCTCTTACCAGCTTTTCAACTTAAGGACATCTTGAAGTATCTGGGAGCCATCTCTTTGAAAGCTAAATTTCAAGGGAGATAATACCCCTGCTTTCCACTTGGAAATGTTTTCAATTTTTCTATATCCCACTGGCATCTTGCTTCCAGTTGCAAAACCACTGTATGTTACAGGCTGGAGGAGTTTACTTTTTTCCTTATAGAAAGTCAGTAAACTAAGACAGATGGTCACCCCAATGACCTGGGGAGCTTACGGTGCAGTAAATGATATAGCCAGGTCCTCTTCTTGGAGGACTGGCTATTGCTTATCCTGAGAACTTGTGTCTGATGGGTGGAGCTGCTTTGACTACAGACGAGGGAAACATTTCTGTCTGTGTGCAGTCTTAGCAGATTGCCTGGAATGTACATAATTTTCTGCTTTAATTCTTAGTCAGAAACAAACCTGTTTTGTCTACTACCTTTATGGAAACTTTGCCTGAGGTGAGAGATTTTATTTTTATATCACCTGGACAATGTATATTGACATTTCACTATTGGTGCATCAAATAGTTTTATTGCATTCCTATCTTCTTTTGACATAGAATTTACAATAAAAAAGGGACTATTTTTGGAAATTTCTCCGAGTGCCTTAGTCAGTGTCACCTATAAAAATCCAAATGATGTTTCCTTTCCTTTTTTCTAATATGCTCCAAGCTTCAGTAATGTCCTGGTAACGCATTTCTTCTCCCCTCTCCAGGAAACAGACTTGTGTTCTTTAGCCAGTCTTTACTAGGCAGAAATTTCACAATTATAAGGCTTTCCATGCCTTTATTACCACAAATTTAACAGCTCTGGTCCCAGTTATGCATATGGGTGTTACAGTGAAGTAAGACACTGTAGTATGCTGAGTGCCTCCGCTCTAGCCCAAAGGGAAGTGGACTTCAGGATCTAGTGGCGATTTATAATCCTGATCTAGTGATTCCCCTGCCCCTGCCCCCAATTTACCGGAGAATGAAGGCATTTGTTAGCTGTGTTCCCTGCTCTGACCAGCCGACTCTGCTACATGGACCATGTAGCAGGAATAGAGAACCAGAGATGGGCTAATTGCCCACGTAGGGCTTTCTGAAATGTCAATACGATCGCATTGTTTTTCAGCTTGAAATCTTTTAGAAATGACGCTCTGCGACTGAACACACACCGCGGCCTCCTCCCTGCTCAGTGCGGCCTGTCTTCTTGCGTCCCACCTCAGCCTGGGTTCGGCCTCCTGAGCCATGTCCCGCCCTGCACCTTTGTGCCTGCTGCAAATGCCCTTCCTCTGCCTGCCTCTCTAATCGCAAGTTGCTTCCCTGAACGGTAGTTCCTTTCTCATTTGCAGGTTTCCGTTTTGCCCTAAACAACCGCTATCAGACACCTCATCCTGACCCCTGAGCTCCAGGAGAGCGAGGCCGCGCGTGTGCTAAGCTCTGTGCCCCACGCCGGTGCGCAGCCGGGCGCCCGCTCCAGAAGGCCTCAGGCGCTGGGCAGGCGGGAAGGAGCCCCAGGCATTGTGTCTCCTCGGTACTGGAGGCAGAGCCTTTCACCGGGGAATTAAGGCCAAATGCGGTCCTCAGGGTGGAGCCCTAACCCAGTAGGACTGTGCCCCTCTAGGGAGAGGAAGAGACACCTGGGGTGTGCGCACAGAGAAAGGGTGTGTGGGACACAGCAAGAGGGTGGTCGCCTGCAAGCCAAGCAGAGGGTGTCCGGGAGAAGCCAGGTGCCTGAAGACCTAGGTTGCTGTTTGCTCCGACTGGTTTTCTGGCTGTGTCTTGTTGCCCTCCATAAAAGCTTTGCCCTGCGCATCTTTTCGGAATCCCTGTTCTGTAGTGAAACACACTAGAGCAGGAAGCAGAGCTCCCTTTCCCCGGCCTCTGGAAACCTCCGCCTCTTTCTTCTGCAGCTCAGGCTTCAGGGGCTCCTGCTGCAGGGTCTCTGCCCCGGCTGTCTCCGCGAACCAGTATCACAAATCTTCCCAATGTAAAGCAGGAAGCCCAGCTGTGTCATCAGAGGATAAGACCACTTCCTGGGGGACGGATGATTAGGATTTCAGAAAGGAAAGGTCACTGTGGTGGATTTGACTCCATCCTGGGATGGTAGTAAAGAAAGACGTCAACAGGTACCACTGGGTCGTCCAGACAGCAGGTGCGACCCGCACCTTGCCCTAGGGCGCACCTCAGCAGACAGCAAGCAGCCAACCTCAGCCTCACCCTGCGGTGTGCTGAGCTTCCTGGAAAGCCACTTAATGAACACCAGAAGGAAAGCCTACAGCTCTAGGGAACACTGCCTCGGAAACTGGATTTTATAAATTCTGTATGGCCAAGGCCACCGCCTCTCTAATCCTAGCCTGGGTCCTTTTGTGTTTTGGTCACTGGGGAATTTGGGGCCACGCAGTGCTCAGGGTCCCTCCTGAATCTACGGAATGAGAACCTAGTGTCTCAGGGGATGCACGTGTTTAAATATCCCATTGTTAGCACCTGGGCTTTAGAATCCTGGGGGATGCCACTTGCCAGATGTGGCCAAGCTACTTCACTTGTCACAGCCTTGGTGTCCTCATCTGTGATAGTTTTATGGGGTGGTTTTGAGGGATGAAGGCAGCATTTGACACCCTCACTGGGAGGGATAGACAGGAAATGAAACAGCATAGAATAGAGAAAAACAGTTTCTAAGACCTCCCTTGAAGTTTTTCTCATTTCAACAAACAATGAAATAATAAATGCGTAGTTTCTTAGTGCATACTTGGCACTAATGAGAACCCTTGCTTGTTTTATAGGCACCAAGGATGACAGCCAACTGCTGGAAATGCAATTCCACTTGGGAGCAGGATTTTGGCTGGAAAGTGGAAGGAAGGTAGCAACAGATTTAACCACAGAGAAGACTGTTTTTTTTTTTTTTGTAGGGGGAGGGGTTGAGACAGGGTCTTTCTATTAGTCCAGGCTGGCCTTGAACTCGCTCAGGCTGGCCTCAAACTCACAGTAATCCTCCTTCTTCAGCCTCTCAAATGCTGGGATTGCAGGTGTACCACCACACCCAGCTTTGTTTCCTGTACTATGGATGTGATCATCTTATGGGGTTTTTTTGGTACCTGGAATTATACTCAGGACCTTGTGCTTGTCAGGTTGGCACTTATGCCACTAAGCTACATCCCTGGCCCAGATCTCTGACTTTAAGGTTTCTCCATGAGGATAATAGCTACCTTTACTATTAACTATTTACTAGTTCTGTTTTTTTCTTTTTAAGAGATTAAAACTATACAAAATAAAACAGAATAAAGCCAATCAAAACAAAACAGTGAAAGTGATACCGGATTTCAAAACAAGGTAATAGGAAATCAACAATGGCTGCCATAATGCCTCTTATTATCTTCAAAATAGCTGCCCCTACCTTCAGACACAATAAAGTCAGACAAGACAGAACACAATAAAACCGAACAATAAAAATGATACAGAACTTTAAAACAAGATAATAGGGAATTAACAATAGCTACTAGCTTTCCTTTTTAGACATTTCCTCTCTTTTCACTTTGTTTTTTTGGTACCAGGGATCGAACTCACAACTGCATACTTGCAAGGCAGGTGCTTAAGCTGCTGAGCTAAATCCCCAGCTTTCTTTTCACTTTTACAATACCTATTGTACATTTTGGATCCCACTAACTCCTTCAGTTTTTTGTACTAAGGAGACAACATGATGTTCACCTATGTGAGTCTGAGCCATTTCACCCCAGAGCATGATCTCAAGTTGCTACCATTTACAAGAGCTTCATGATTATCTTTCTTTATAGTGGAGTAGCTTTCCATTATATAAAAATGCCATATCTTTTTAATTCATTCTGCAACTGATGGGCAAGCTACCCCTGCTTTTTTCTGGTTCTCTGTCACTGGGAGCATTGTTTTCTCTTTCTTGACTTTCAGTCTATGAATTTCCTTTCAAGTTAATGTGTTTCTTGTATTTCACTCCAAGCTCTTCTTAACTTGATGGTTTCTGTTGAGAAGTCTGCATGATTCTGATGAGTTTTTCTTTATAGGTGATTTGTTTCTTTTCTCTAACAGCCTTTAATATTCTGTTCTTGTGCTGAATTTCTGGGATCTTGATTATTATATGTCTGGGTGTAGATTTATTTTGGTTATGGCTAGTTGGAGTTCTATATGCCTCACTTATCTGCATGTCATATCCTTTCCCCATGCTTGGGAAGTTCTCTGCTATTACTTCTGTAAATATTCTCTTTATATCATTTGCATTGACCCTTGCTTTTTCACTGACACCTGTCATTCCTAAATTGCTTTTCTTTGCATTGTCTTGCAGCCATTGAATTGTTATTTCCTGGTTCCTTGTTATTTTAAACAGATCTTTCCTTTCACAATCACTAGCTGCCATCCTTTCTTCAGGGTCTGAAAGTCTATCCTCAGTTTCTTTCAAGCAGCGCTGCCAGGTTTGATGGAGTTTTTAATTTCCTGGATAGTCTTTGAGTTTGTTTCATGGATTCCAATTCTTGTCTATATTGTTCATTCAAGGTTGCCCTCATTCTCCTATACTCCTCTTTTTTCTGTCTTCTTTAGATACACTCAGCAACCCCTTTATTATATTTGTAATTTCTTCTTTTACCCGAGATTATTTCTGATCTGATTTCTTTTACAGCCTCATGAAGTAGTTTCTTTACTTCAGTTGCCAGAAATTTCCAGGCCTGTAACTTTCATTTTCTTCCATGTCTCTTGTTCTACATGGGTGAGAGGCCAGAGATGGATTGCCTTTTGCTCCTTAGTCTTGACATTTTCCTGGATTCTTCCAGACAAGCAGGTTGTGGGGTCCCAGGCACTTCCCATGTTGGCTACTTGTCCACGGTGCCGAGGGATGGGTCAGGCACCTGGGTTTCTCCTAACCCAGGTTCCCTGGACAGGCAGTGGGGTGCAAGGTGGGCTTCTCCAAGGTGTGGCTGGCTGCTGCTCCCTACCCATGCTGGCTACCCGTGGGAGAGTCTTGATGGCAGCCTGCACGCACACCAGGGCTGGGCTGGCTTCTTCTGTATTTACTAGTTATTAATTGATATACTGTTAACTAGTTACTAGTGCTTTGCATATGTTATACAGTTCAAACCTTATAAATACCTCTCCGTGGAAGGCAATGTCGTTAATTCCATGTTACCTATTTTGCAGTGCTGGTATTTGAATCCAGGGTCTCATACATGCTGGGTTAGCACACTACCCCTTGGCTATTCATTAATTCCATTTTACTAATGAGAAAAAGAAGATGGCAGTTATGGCTCTGAGTAACACCCACATCCTTGGGAAGGTGACAGAGGCCAAAGTATCTGGCTCTGCTGTATTTTTAAGCATTCGGTGCTGGTTCTCAGCCTACACTCTTCTTTCTCTGCTCTGTGTAGACAGAGACTGGGGGTCTTAATTCATACTGGATTGTGAGCTGGAAGCCCAGTGAATAGCACTTAATACATTTTTATGGGCAAGGCTCTGAATACAGTAAGCATCCCTTTTGGCACCTTCCTCCCACACATTCAGGGCATTCTTGGTTGTTTTTAATGTGCTGGGGATGGGTCCCAGGCCCTCAGGCATCCTAAACATACTTTTTATCATTGGACAATGGCCCCAGTTCTTTAATGCATTCTTGTTTTAGGAATTTCTTTTTTTGAGACATTCTTTTTTTGAGACACGGTCTCACTATGTATTTCAGGCTGGCCTTGAACTCACAATGTAGCCCAAAGCTGACTTTGACCTTACAGCAGTCCTCTTGCCTCAGCTTCCTGGGTTCTGGGATTACAAGTGTTTGTCACCTTGACTGGAAAATTTTTATTTTTTAAGACATATTTGCAGTGCATTCATCAAGGGGAGTTGGTATGTCTTAATTCTTATCACCTCCCTTTCCTCTCTTTTTCCTTTCCCCTCCCACTGTCTGTTTTTCTATTACCTATCTCTTATTTTTTCTTTAATTTATTTATACCTTGGATTTCTCATAGGTGAGAAAGCATGCTTCAATGCATTCCTATGGAATGAACGGCTGGATGCTGAAAAGAAAATCTGTGATTGATTTATAAAGTATTACCAAAAAAACACCCCAAAACAACAAACACTTGCAGAAGGACTGGAAGAAGTCATAACCATAGAAAAGGCTGCTCCTGATTTCTCTTTTCTTAGATTCCTGGCTGCAGGATTAACTTGTGTTCAGAGTGATTCGATGCGTCTAGTGAGACCCTAAGATCAAGGCAGAGTGGAGTGAGAGTGTAGTCAGGTCAAGAGCATTCCCTGCGGACCTTTCCCAACAACTCATCCACACCATTTCTCCTTTCTTTACTCTGGTTGCCTCTGGTGGCTGTCAGAGATAGGAGGGCTGAGTAATGTTCGCAGTCCTAATGCCACTTCTCTCTTTGTCCGCTGCTTATTCACTGTAGTGGGACATCTGTCTTGCACAGACAGGACACAGGCTCCTGGTCCTTAGAAAGGCCTCCCACGCTAACCAGTCCTTGATGGGATTTGTGATTCAGGGGAACAGCTCTCGGCCAGTGCATGAGAGTTGAGTGCCAGGCCATTCAGACTGGACTCTGAACGTGGTGACTGGAGGCCTCTGTCTGACACGAATGGGCAAGGGGCTGGATGGCTCTGCACGTTGTCCCTGCCACTGCATTGGGTGCATCAGTAGCCGAGGTAGAAACAGAAATTACCCACTATGGGAGAAGGAAAAATAAGAATTTAGCTTCCAGGGATCCCCTACCCTGTGGCAGGCCTGGGGCAGGGCAGGGAGGAGCCCTGCCATCCTGCAGGTGGATTTCCTGAACCTCTGTTTCAGGTAAACAGGGAACCAGCAAGCAAAGCACAAAGTCGCTGTCCCTGTCTGTGAGCCGGTGTGGGCTCAGTCCCTGAAGGCTGTCCCCTGCCGCCCTCTGGTCTCAGACTGGCTCCTTCTCCTTAGCGGTTTACCGCAGCTCTGGGTTCCTAGGCTGCCGCAGGCGAGGGTGCAGGTCCTTAGCGTCCTCCACCGGTAAACTGAGGCCAGGGGCTCCGACAGGACAGCATAGCACGCGGGCGGCATCTGGACATTTCTCCCCATAGTCGGAGCCAGAGGAAGGGGACAGAGGGACAGAGGGCTCCCGGGCTAATGGCCTGGGGACTACTTGGGGCCTCCCTTAGGGCCTCTGGTCTGCTGCGGGGGTGGGGGGTTGGGGGGGTGGGGGGGGTGGGCAGCGAGGCGAGAAGAGGAAGAAAGAACGTTTCTAGGGAATTCTCTCCCTACTGCTCCCTGGTAAGAAAAACTGATGGAACATAATTTTAAGATGGTGTAATACCCCAGCTAGGGCATACCAGATTGAATTTTCCCCTTCCTTTCCTTTTTTTGTTTTCCTGGGAACTGAATCCAGAGTCTTGCACTGAGCTACATCCTCAGCTCCTTTTCTTACTTCCCATTTTGAGACAAGGTCTCCCTACGTCATTATGTTGGGTTTGAACTTGTGACCCTCCTGCCTCAGCTTCCAGAGTGCTGGCATTATAGGCATGTGCCCCACACTTGGGTTGAGCGTGAATTTTTAAATTTCTACTTGATGAAGGTAGTGTGTGCATATTAAAAAAATCAAACCACACAAGTGATCTTGTGATAAAGTCACCCTGGTTCATCCTTGCTCATACCCAGTTCTACTCCCTGGAGACAATCTCTTTCCACAGCACCCAGTTTTACTACAGCAGTTACTTCAGTATTCTAGATTCTGTGCTAATATTTCACTGTTTGCTCATTGATTAATTTTAGCCAGTATATATGGAATGTCTTCTCAAAAAGTGGGGATTTGCCTCTGTCTCTCTTTGATTTCTTTTCCTCTTGGTTTTGAGTTGCAATAGTATGCAAACCTTGTTTCCTCCTCTTCCTTTTTTTCTTCTTCCCACTCTGAATTCAGACACAACACGCTTTCTCTTGCCGTTGAGCTATCCCAAGCCAGTTCCGTTTCCTTCTACCTCTTTATTGTGACTTCCTGACATAAGCTTGACTTTTAAAAAAAAACATTTTTGTCAAAAACATACCAAAAAAATATTATGGTGTTGTAAAAGTCATTATGGGGATTTTTCAGCAGATTAATCAGTGCAAACAATTTTTGTTTTTGTCTTTGTGAGACAGGGTCTTGCTATGTAGTTCAGGCAGGCCTTGGGCTCACTTTGTAGCCCAGGCTAGTTTTGAACTTGCAACGACCCTCCAGCCTCAGTCTCCCGAGTGCTGAGATTATAGGAGTGAGCCACCATGCCCGGCTAGTGCAAGCAATTTAGTGGGGAGCCTCTCTGGTCCTTCAGCTCGAAGCCTTACACTCATCCCAGGTGTCTGCTTACCCTTCGAGAATGCTTTCCAAATCCCCACGGGTGGCTCCACACCTCCATCTTCCATAGGCTGGTGTGTAGTAAGGACTCCTCTGTCCTGTGACGTAGCTTCCTAGTGTCCTGCCGTGTGACTCAATGATAAGAGCAGGGACCCCCTCTCTGTATCCCATGACTTAGCACATGTCATGTATACGGAGGGCATAGTTGGCTGGGGAGTAATGAATTTTCTACTGCACATTTTTATGGAAGTTGCACATTTTATGTTGACTGTTTAAAGGGTGTTTACTGCCTTGAAAACAAGTCAGGCTGTGCTATGTCTCCAGTGTCACCATTCCAGTGAGCATGGACACGTGTGCATGTGTCTTCGAGCTTCTTCGTCCTGAAGGGGGAGGACAGAGCGGCCCTATGGAGAAAGGTCCTGTGGCAGGTGGCTTCTGATGGTCAGCAGAGAAGAAGCACCAGCTTCCTGCATGCCAGAGAGGCCGCTTTCTCTCACCACGGACACCAGGTCTGCTTCTCTCTGGAAGTTGTTCTGACTGCCCAGCTGCTCAGAGTTGTTGCAAAGAAAACCTAAGGTGACTCTGAAATCTCCACCACTCAGGATAGGTCTGTCCACTCAGTCTGACCTCTTTCCAATCACTGCTAACATTTCAGTTCTCACAGGAACCTTCCCAGAATCCTCTTGTTTGGCTTTGTTTATATATGAGATGACTCAATGGGAGAAATTGCACATTTAGAAAATGCTTCTTGGAAAACCAACACTCATAGCCAAGGCTATGGCTCTCTGCCACTTTCCCCTCAGGCTTTCCTATCTCAGTGCCCACAGTGTCCGGCTGCCAGCTTCTGCACCTTTTTTGCCAGAGGACCAGTTGGCCACCAGAGTTCCCTCTGTTTACCTAATGGGGTGGACCAGAGGTGCCCAAGAATTGACAGCCCCTACCACCCAGCAGTCCTTGGTCAACGGCTGATGAGAATTGAGGTATAAATAACATCTTCCTGGTCCCTGGATGCTCAGGGTTCCCTGGGGAGTTTAAGTTCCAGTTATACAAGCAATGATTTGGGTGACAATGGATGTGGCTCAAATGTGTCCTTTGGACGTTCATGTATGGAAAACTTATCCCCAGATGTATGTTGGGGCAGCTTTGGGAGGTAATTGGGGTTAGATAAGGTCATGGGTGCCACTGGTGGCTTTAAAATGACAAGAGACCCAAGCTAGTGTGTTTGTTCCATCTGACTCTGATGCCCCTGCCCCATCACATGCAGCCAGGGGGCCTTTGCTACAGGCTGGTGTTTTGTTCCTGGACTTCCCGGTGAGCTCGGGAAACTGCTCTTCCTTGCAAATCACTCAGTCTCAAGTGTTTTGTGATAGTAACAGAAAACAGACTAAGATGATAACACACTCTTTATTGGCTGCCCTCCCCTTCCCTTCTTAGACTTTCATCCCTTACCCTGTTCTGGGATCTCTTCCAAAACTGACCACTTCCTCTTGAAGCCCAGTCTTGGGGGTTGTCTGGATACTATTCTTTTTTTGGGTGGGTACCAGGGATCGAACTCATGACTGCATGCTTGCAAGGCAGGCGCTTATGCTGCTAAGCTGAATCCCAGCCCCCGGATACTATTCTTACACAACCAGTGAGACAGACATCTGCCTTTCTCACCAGCTATTTCCTCCCAGGGAGTTATTTTGTCTCTTGGTATGGGCTGTGGAACAAATGCTGACAGGTCACCAGTGGATGTCAGTGCCACCTTGGTGAGTAACATTTGTGAGGAAATGGCTGCCAGTGCAACAAGCATTTGCCTGAAATGACAGTGCTGGATTTCTTTAAGAGAGTCAGAGAGCAGACTCTCTGAATCCATAGCTAAATGTCCAGTCAGTGCGCAGCTCTGTGAAGCTATACTGGTTTCTCCTCCCTTGACCTCAGAGCCCCATGGAGGATGGCAAGAGTTTTAATGTGATTTCTGGAATGTGTTTAATTTTCCAAAAGAGCAGCTTAGCCCCTGGGAGATTCCATTAATAAAATTTTGCAATAGTAGAGCTTCCTATTGCCCAATCTCATTAGCTCTGTTTTATGTACAGTAAAAGGGTAAAACCTGGGTTTGCGATTCGGTAATTGTGAATGCATAATTTTGAGCACTTAGAAGGCAGCATAAAGAAGAGTTTTTCTATATGCCCACAGGGGAGTCCGGAAGTCCAGAAAGGACCATTTCCTGTAATGAAATAGGGATGTGCCTTACAGCAGCCACCATAAAACAACCCAGGGGGGTGAAAGCCAGGAGTTGCAGCTCCAGCCTGTCTTCCAGCCCTCCTAATCCATGAGATGCTGGAGGCGACTTCTACAGTCAGGAGCTACCCATGTTGTTGCTTTTTCTTAGTTTTAGTCCATTCACTCAACAAACACTAACTGAGCCTGTTTGATGTGTCAGGTGCTGTTCAAAACATAAAGATTCTGTGGTGGACGAAAGAGATGGAATCTCAGCTCTCCTGAAGCTCATATTCAGTTGAGCAGAAAGACAGTAACTATACGTATAATCTATCAGATAGTTTTAAGTGCTATGTGGAAAAACAAATTGGGGAAGAAAATAACTGCTATTTCAAAGCTGGTGGCCAGGGATGGTTTCCCTGAACAAGGGGAGGGAGAGGAGATGTAGCAGATGGCCAGAAGAAGGTGTGGGCAAAGTCAAAGCAGGAGGGAGTCCGGGAGCAGGGGCAGCTGGACAGAAGAGACAGCCGGGGAGTGTGGATGGGCGATTTCATGGAACTCGGGGGCCATGGTGTGGCATTTTGAGCTCTCTCTCTCTCTGGTCTTCTTGAGACAGGGTCTCTCTATGCAGTTCCGGCTGGCCTTGAACTCACTGTTGTAGCCCAGGCGTGTCTCAAACTCACAGCGATCCTCCTGCCTCAGCTTCCAGAGTGCTGGGATTACAGGCATATGCCACCATAACTGGCTTGAATTTATTCTTAAGGCAAGAGGAAGTTACAAAAGGACGGAAAAAAAGGGAGATGATGAGAATTAGGATGCAAAAGGCTTATTGGGGTTCGTGTGGCAACAGGACTGACTACAGGGCAGAAAAGTGGAGGCAGGGAGAACAGGGAGGGGACCACAGCGCCCTCTGGGTGACAGGCGGTGCTGGTGACAGGATGGTCTGTGCAGGAGGCGGGAGAGGGTCAGGGGTCAGAGGCGTGTTTAAGGCGGAGCCAGTAGGATAAACAGTGGGTGGGTGGGAGGTTAGGACAATTACAGGTTTTGCTCTGCGCAGGTAAGTGAGGTGCTACCCACGCCTAGATGCAGAACAGACCGCTGGACATAATCAAGATGTATGTGGGAGTCACGGGTGGTACCGGGAGTACGTCTTGGTAGGGTCACCGCGGGGCTGCAGAGGGAGGGCGGAAGAGGCCTTTGACAGTGCCCTTCCCAAAGCCACCTCGGGAGGGAGGGGAAATGCCTTGGGGACAGCAAAGCAGGGCGAGGGTCACTCTCCCTCTTACAGCAGCCAGGCGGCGTCCTGATAAAATTATCCATTTAGCAAATAAAGTCAATCTTGGGGGTCTGGTGTGTGTGGGGGCGCAGCGCCTGGGTACTTTCTCCAGGCTTCCAGTCACTGGCGTGGAGCGGGGCGTGTGTGACAGACCCCGCCTCAGTTGCCCTTTCTGCCCCTACACTGCCCTTCCCCCGCAGCACCCCCGGCTCAGCGCCCCCTTGTGCGGGGTGGGAGGGGCGTGGGGCCCCTCCTTCTCCTCTCTCTGCGCATGTCCAACCATGTGTTTCACCAATGGCAAATTCACTCAGACTCGCAAAATGTCAGAACGCAAAGTGTCCTGGAAGAGGCTTATTCGTTCACAGTTCAGCATGAATTGCGTTAATCAGATAAAAAGCTAATTTTCCTCCCAACAATTGGTTGGAATCAGACTGTTCTACGTTCTATTAAAAAACAAAACCCCCAGTAAGAATGCAGGTCAGATTCTCAGGCTTTGAGATGCATAAAATTCACTTGGAAAACTCACTGAATGCAGCTTCCGGGACCCTGCCTCGACTTTCCAACGGGGTGTGTGTGTGTGTGTGTGTGTGTGTATCCAGGTGATGCTGGTTGGGGGCTGTTGAGGGAGAGAGGTCTGGACAGAAGTTGGGGGATCACAGGACATTCTGACGAGTTCATGCCTGGCAAGCTGCAAAATGACCTTTTTGGGACAGAGGTTTACTATGGTAGCCTAGGCTGGCTTCGAATTGGCGGCAATGCTCCTGCCTCAGCCTCTTTGAGGGCTGGGCCATCAGGCGTGCATCACCACGCCTGCAAGACTTTTTGAACTGAGAGAGAGCGAGTTCACAGAGGGCTCACTCCCCAGAGAAAGCCCGGAATAGGGGGTAACGATAGCGCCCAGTGCGCTGCGGGCCCGGCTGCTGGGGCGCAATGGGGAGCCGCGCTGCCGCCATACCCATGCCTGGGGTCAGGTCTTCCGCTCCGTCTCTGCATGATTGCGTTGCGCTTCCCGCCTTCCCTGAGGGAGGACTTTATTCCTGTTTGTATGCAACGCAGGCAGCTCCGGTCGCTCGGCGGAAACCGCGCAGCCCAGGGGCAGCTCGCAGAGGGACACTGCGCCTGGATCTGCGCTCCCCGCCTCGCGGGTGGGCCGCTCTGGCGCCCCCTGACGGCCTCAACGGAGACCGCAATCACTGCCCTGGTCACGGCCGGGGTGGGGGTGGGGCTGGGTAGGAAAGATCGTTCAAGTGTCATGTTTTCCACCTGATCTAACACACACATTTTACTCCTAGAATTCGAACAATTCCAAAGACCCCCCCCGCCATGAGAGCTATGTTCCTCGGCTTCTGCCTCGGCGACATTACACACACTAACTCCCAACCCGCCCCAGCCTTGTGACCGGATCACGGCCGCGCATGCACCTCCTGTCCCTCCACTTAGGCGGGAGACCCGGCTTCCAGCTCTTTAGTCAGTAAGGAAAAGCCCCGGGGCTCCTGAACGCCACTCGGCCAGGTTCTATTTTTACCAGTCTGTCGAGGCAGGAGCGCGGTAAAAATAGAATTCCTTCTACTACAGTTCACCGTGCACTGGGCTGCCGGGAGAAAGCTTAATTTAAGCTTCATCCAGGATGAAACACCTTTTAAGAAACACTTTGTTTCGTGTGACTATTCATATCCGTGTGTCAAGCGCCCTTCAATACAGGCTCCGATAAAAACCTTGGAAACGAGAGCGCTGTCCGAAGGTTGTGTGCAGAGACCTCTGCGAGCTCCTCTGTCATGATCTCGGCCAGAGCTAGAACATACTTTGAGGGCTCCTGACTCTACACTTCGGAGTCCTTTGGTCCTTCCTCGTCTTATCTCTAGTACTTTGTAAGTACAAAGTCTGTCTTCGTCTTAGAACTTCGCATTTGATCACAGTGGTGGTGATCAACAATATTGGAGATGAAGATTGAGTGGGGCCTTATTAAAGTCAATCTTTCTGCCTCTTATTGTGAGTGTATTTTGCTTTTGTTTGTTTATCATGTAATTTAAAGAATTCTAAGAGGCTGTTGAAGGCTGAAAAATTTCTGCTTGTGGTCACTAGCATTTCCATCACTGTTCGTTCGACAGGCCTGAGATGCTGAAGGACTTGGTTAGGATCGCGAGACAGCATCTGGGGTTATCTGGGAGGAACAGAATAAGCTGCCCTCAGCTAGGTAACGTTTTCTCTGGACTCTTTCACCCAGATGAGTCCAGTGACCTGGCGGGACTCAGCACTAGTAAATTCCCAAGCACTCTGGCCAGACACGATCTGCAGGGAGGGCAGCAGAGCTGGCTCGGGTCTGGACGTAGGCGAAGTGGCCAGAGGGTATGGGGAGAGAGAGGGCATGGCAGGCCAGCCCTGACCAGGAGGACAGGGAAGAAGCAGAAGAGCAACAGAGACAAACTTCGACTTCACTCATGCTCAAAGCTTTCCCTGTATATGGAGAGTGAGACTTTTGTCTTGTTAAGCAGAGAGGATAATTTGTGTGACTTTATCTCCGGCTGTTGTACCTTGATGCTGGGGATCAGGGCGACAAATGAAGGAGCTGGGTGAACTCATGTGCCTCGAGGCCCGCACAGCCTCCTGACACTCAGGCTCACTGAAGAGGAGAAGGAAATGCCTCCACTGAAAGTGTTCTTTTTTAGGTACCAAAACACTGTTGGCAGAGAGACATTTTTGAGACTCCCTCCTCTTTTTATATAAGTCAGATATGAATTACAGTAAATAAATTAGGTTGCAATTACGTGCCATTGCAAATTGCAGTATTAAGAGGAAATGCTCTTTGGCAGTTTCTGGTCCCGCTGTGATGGGTCCACATGAATTTCATATCCAGAGGGAGTTAATATTTTGAATGTTGTAATGCTAAAGTGAATTACAGAAATGAGTCTGGAGCAGCTAGACATAGATGACATTTCTTGGGAGTTCCACTGTGTGTCTGCTCCACCCTAGGGCAGCATTCACCCCAGGGAGGGAAAGATCCTGGGCCAATTTCTGTAGGGATCCCCGAATGCCTGCTGATCGATTCCCCTTCGCCCTATGGCTCCCTCTGCCCACCAGCCCCTCATAAAAGTACCATCAGATCTTCCATACTGCTTGGGGACAACCCAGACTAACTCTGTGAGTCTTGCTGTGGGCCTTGCCTCCCTTTTACACCTGCCAGTCTATTCAGGGAGCATTGGGAGAGATAGTGTGTGTGAGCACATGAAACCCCTTTGGTAATGTACAGGAACAATACATGCATGGGAGTGTATATATCATTAAAAAATCTGAGTCTAAAAATTAACATACTGTGGTTTCTGTTTTTTGGTTTTTTAAAATTTTTCCTTAGTGGAGTCTTCAGTTTTTCTTTTAAAATAATCTTACTAACAACATATTTACTTGACACATCTTCCATTTAGGAAGTGGAGCTGAAAACCAAGTAAGTGTGACATGAATATTTGTGGGTGCAAACCCCACCCATACTTAGCCTTCTTCTGTTGTGAAGTGTAGAGCACCCCATGAAAGCTTCACTTCATGTTCACGGAGTATTTGAGTGTCGGGGAGGGGGGGAGACAGGCCCATTAGCTGAGCCTCACCCACCTTGACCTTGATCTTGACCCCAACCTGGACCCTCTGCTGACTGTCCTAATGCGCCTGCCCTCTCTCCTGCTGGTGAGGATGAGAGGTTGAGTTGACTTCCTTTCCTTGTCCAAGGCAGGAAGGATCAGTGGAAGAGTCTGTGCATGGAGGGCAGCTGCTCACTCCTGGGGACCAGGAAACAGAGAGAGAAGGAAGGATCCAGAGAGGGAGATGATCCTTCTGGGTCGCCCCTCAGGGACCCACCCCTTCCCCCCAGACCCTGCCTCCACTGGCACACTCAGCTCTTAAACTCAGCAGCAAGTATGGAGTATCACCCCATGATCCAGGCACTGCTGGAAAGCCCAAGAGGCTTTGCGGGGACATGATATAAGCCACAGCAGCACGCTTAAACAGCAACCTAGGAGCCTTTAGTGAAGCAGTTATTTCCAAGGAGTGGCAACACTCAAGACTGCAAGGTGAGATGAGGCTTCCTACTTAGCAGCAGTGGGGCCATCACTGAGGGATGGTCTCTGCCAGGCCAGCGGAAGCCACGTGCATTGCCCTGGCTTCAACACAGAGCCTCTGGCCAGAGCCAGGACTGTCCATAAAATCCAGTGGCCCTGTAATGGTTGATACATTGTGTCAACTTGAGAAGTTTAGAAGCTTAGCCACCTGCTTCTTTTGCAGTCTTTCTGCCTTGATCTGTTTCCCCTCATTATGACACCTTGCCTAGGAGCCAGTTGATTACAGACTGAAACCTCCACAAACTGTGAGCTAAATAAAACCTTTCCTGCCTTAAGTCTGGGTGGCAGGTATTTTCTTACACAATGAGTAAGTAACTAAGACAGGTCCCTAGGAGGGAAAACATCCAACTGCCTTTTCCTTCTAGCTCCCTTGCTCTGCCTGTTTTCTTGCTGGCCTAAAGTGGTGGGCAGAGGAGCTCAAGTGACTGGAGGGTAAGGAGGGTCAGTCCCTCTTGGGACTGAGAGCCAAGAGACAATCGGGAAATATCAAGCAAAATGCTTAATGAATTTCAGGTCTTCTTCACTCCAAGGACTGAGTGTGCTGTTGGAAGCATGAGTTCCAGGCCAGCCTGAGCTACAAAGTGAGATCCTCTCTCAGAACAAAAACAAAAACATGAGGAAAAGTGACTCAAAAGATTTCTCAAGATACTTCAAGATAACATGTAAGTTATAAGCCATTGAGCCTAAGTGCTAAACTTAAATCTGTAATATGCACTTTTGATTTTTTTTTTTTTTGGTCCTTTTGGGTGACTGAAGTGTTTTTGGTACTATTTTTGGTTACTTTCTTTCTTATCCTTTTTTTCTACACTAAAAAACAGTTTACACAACAAATATAAATTAAAAACATGTGGCTTGTATTATATTGAAAAATCCATTACCAACAGTGAGATATAGGACTCTCCTATAGTAACCTTTACTTTCCTCATGTTTTACTTCTTTTTAAAACAAGCAAACTGTGACTAGCACCTGACTGCATGTGACAGTGGAAAGCACACTTTTCAGGGAAAAGTCTGGTACGGCGTTGCCTGTGGTGGATGTGTTGTTAAAAAACAATGTCCAAAAATAAAAAAAGATTCAAAGGGAAGAAGATTAAAGTTTTCCTACCTACATCAGCTTGGATTCTTAGTGTACTTATATGTCCTTGTCAAATCAGGAGACAAAGGAGACAGAAGCTGGTTTAGCTATTTGATTTAACTTTTCTTGTTGTTAGCAAGGAGAGAGAGAGAGGGAGAGAGATGTTGGATGAGGGGGGCGTTGACTTGGTGAGCCTGGAACTTTTTTCCATAAATAATACACATTTGAGAGTGTGTGGTTGAAAAATGGATGTTTTTGTGAAGAGGCTGCAAAAAAGGAGGTGGACCTGGAAAGATGGGGGGAAGACCCTTCAGGTCCAAACCCAAGGCCACCTGTAGGGAGGGGTCCATCCTGGGAACCTGCAGTTCTTTCTACCTCTTGACACATGCAGGAACCCCAGGATTTATGAACTTCCTTCGTTAGTGGTAAAATAGTTGATCAGCTTTAGATAAACAGAAACTTAGTAATTTGTTAGTTGTAATTCAGAGTTATAGCAAATGGATTGCTGTAACCACAGCCCGTAGATCTTATTCATTATGCAGTACTACCTCATTTAATAATTCACCCTCTGTGTATTAAACAAGAAGAATCATATGTGCCCTGAGGACCCCTAGTTTGAGTGTCTTTATCAGCCATCAGATTTCCTCTTCTGTGACTGTTCCCATGATTTAAAAATGATTTACATAAGTTTTTATAGAAAGGTTGAATATAATTCTTTGTGAGTTAAATGCTTACAAGAATACCTTCCTCAAGACTGTGGGCTATTAAGTCAGTTATGATAGTTTTGGTTACACAGAACGTTAATATTTTAATGTGGTTAAATCTATCATGGTTTTGCTTATGGCTTGTTTGTGTTTTATTAAGAAAAACATATGCACACACATATTGTATACATTTATGTGTATTAAGGACATACATACTCTTCTTTGTTCTAGGAGATTCAAAGTTTTGTTCCTTATATAGGGCTTTGAATTCATCTACAGTTTTTTTTAAAAACGAGAACACCAAAATGACTCTTTAATGGGGCCTGTGCTGCCACCCAGGGGTCAGTACACAGTGGGGAGCCCTCTTAGATGAACCCTGAAAAATGGCTGAGGAGCACTGCTCACAGAGCAGCGGCTGGCCAGTGTCAGCAACAGGGCTGAGACTGCAGAATCTTCTTTGCTGGGGTGCGGGGGTATGCAAATATGGGCCCTGGACCCCTTCGTTCCTGATCTGTGTGTGGTGTGAAGTATGCATGAAATTTAATATTTTTCTTTTTAATTATGAATAATCAAAAGTTCATCTTTTAAACATAAGATTTATAGTGCCACTTACGTCATATGCCAGATATCTCTAAAAATGTACATTTTGGGGTTCTAGCCTAAGTCAGGTGCAAAAACTGTTTTGGCTATTCTTGGCCCTTCATTCACTTTCAATTTAAGATCAGGTTGTCAGGTTCTGAGTAGACTGTGTAGAGACTGGTGAATAGAACTGTATCTGTAGACTGCTAAGTTAGAGAGAACTGACAGATTTAAGATTCTGACTCTTTCCACATGTGAACATTTATGTTTATTTTATGCCTTTCAGGTATTTTCTAAAAAAATTCAGGTCATATTTAGCTACTTTGTAGCTTTTGTTACTCCTGTGAATAGGATCTTTAAAATACTTGCTGCTGGTGGACAGGCACATTAATGATTTTCGCATATCCATGCTACGTTCAAGAAATATTTTCGAACCACCTTACTAATCCTAGTAGTTTTCTGTTAGATTTTCTTAAATTTTATATAAAGATCATCACACCTTTTATGAGTAGTGGAATTTTGTTACTTCTTTTCCAACCCTTACTTTTTTTTTTTAAGGCAGAGTCTCGCTGTGTAGTTTAGGCTGGTCCTGAACTCACCGTGTAGCCTAGGCCTGAACTCACAGTAATCCTCTTGTCTTAGCCTTCTGAGTGCTGGGATTACAGGAATGTGCTGCTACGACCATCCTACATTTCTTACTTTATTTTCTGGACTGGTTATTCTGGGGAGGAGCCCCAGCATACTGGCTGGTGGCTGAGTGGTGGAAGCGTTCTTTTCAGTTCTTGATTAATGTTTACCATTTGAAATGGTGTCTGCCAAAGTTTTGTTTTGTTGGACTCCTTATAAGGGCCAAGAAAGTGGTCCTATATTTCAAGTTTGCTCAATTAAATTCTTTTTTCTTTCTTTCTTTCTTTCTTTCTTTCTTTCTTTCTTTCTTTCTTTCTTTCTTTCTTTCTTTCTTTCTTTTTGTGGTACCGGGGATCGAACTCACGACCTCGCGCTTACCAGGCAGGCGCTTATGCCACTGAGCTAAATCCCCCGCCCAAATTATTTTTTCTTATATTTTTGAATGCTTGTTGCCTATTGTCATGAGAAACAACATTGGATTTTTCATTTTTAATGTGTTATTTAGTGAGTGAGTGCGGATTTGGGCATAAGCAAGGATCTGTGGTGGAAGAAGAGATTTGAAGAGAGAAAGCTGGAATTTCCATATGCATGGACCTTTGCAACCTTCCATGATTATTTGCTACCTCCCCAAATAATCCCTTCCATCATCTGCAGCTCAGAGTTGGAGAATTCTCCACCCATCTGTGCTGGGTCAGAATTTTGTGGTGTATTCTACAGGACCTGGATAATATGCAGCTATATAGAACCTAGCTCTTCTTTTCTGGATATCCCAGAAAACAGGGCCATCAAATCCATTTTGACTATGCCATGGTCCCAGTTGTGCCTAGTGAGTCTTCTATATCCTATTGAAATCAGCACTGCAGGCCTGAATCAGATACTGTTAAATTGAGGAAGGTACTTCCTTCCTTGCTCTAGATGTTTTACCTCTTTTATTTTTTTCCAGCACTGAATATTGAATCCAGTGTCTTTGCACTCAGCTGCATCCTTGTATTTTTTAAGACAAGGTCTTGCTAAATCGCCCACACTGGGTTTAAACTTGTTTTTCTCCCACCTCAAGTTCCTAGAGTGCTGGAACTACAGGCATGCACCTGTTCTGTATCTTCTACAGGATGGGATCTCATTTGCCTTTTCATGGCACTGGTGCCAGACGACCTTGATACTTAACTAAAACCTCTATCTCTGTTTTTATATACTTTCTGACATATAACCCTCTGATTGTGTGGTGGTGTATTTTGCAGCATTCCCAGTTTTTTAATTGACTTTTGTCAAATTTTAGTCTGACAAAATAGCTTTGATCCATATTCTGTCATCCAGTTACACAATCCTCCAGGTAACCTTGTGCTTCACAAATTTGGTAAGCTCATATCTCCACCTGAGTCACTGTTGGGGCTGTCAGACTGGACAGGGTTGAGGATGAAGCCCCAAGGTTGGATAAGCCAATTTGAAGCACTAGAAGGACAACCTCGTCTGTCTACAAGGCAGATAAAAATTTGGATGTGGGACACACACTGCAGATTAAGAGTTGGGAGTCATTGATATTTGGGAAGGAATGAGAGAAAGACAATGGAAATGGATAATATAGAGAGGAGAAACAATAGAAGAGCAGGAGACAAAGATCAGAAATAGAAGAGGGGAAAGAGCTAGAGGAGGCAGAGGAGAGGGAGTCGGATATCAGATGAGAACAGAAAGAGTCCAGGTTCATGGCAACCAAGAGAGGAACTGGTTCCCAGGAAAAGAATCAAGTAAAGTTGCAAAGAAGGTCTGAGAAACACAGGCCATTTGAGGGGTGTGTGTGTGTGCATGTGTGCGTGTGTGTGTAGTCAAAGACTTAGGGGTAAGAGGAAGTCACAGTCCAAACCTGAGGCTACTGAAATCCTTTATTTCTGCAGTCAAGTGAGCAGGTGCTCATCATATTATTGTTTGCACATAATTTGTTTTTCTTTTTACTGCACTGGCTTTAGAACTCAGTGTCTCATACTCAGCTATGTCCATCATGCCTTTAAGTTCTAAAATTTTGAGATGAGGTCTTGCTAAGTTGTCCTGGCTGGCCTTGAACTTGGGATCCTCTTGCCTCAGCCTCCTGAATAGCTGGCACTACAGATGTGTGCCATAGCCATAACTGGTAACAGCTTTTCTTTTTAAGTTTCTTTTAAAAACAGTTTCAGGGACATAGCAAACTTTAGCAGAAGGCACAGAGAATTCCACCAACTCCTCTCCCTACATAAGCATTGCTCCCTCCATTGTCAGCGACCCCTCCCAGTGGCACATTTGTCACCAAGGATGACGCTGTTCAGAAACGTTCTCACCTACAGAGCACATTAGAGTCACCTCTGTAGCTTTGGGCATATTTACAGTGGAGACTTTCCACCTCCATGGCATACAGTGGTTCACTGCCCTAAAAATCTGCTTTCTGCCTACTCAACTCTCTATTTGCACTTTTTTGAATGTAGGAGATACAGTGATTTTTTTTTGGAAAAAGAATAAAAACCATGGGAGTAGAAGTATAGGGACTAGATTATATTTTTAGTTACTTATGTAGTTTGGTTTTTTTGAGATGGTCTCACTATGTTGTTCAGGCTGGCCTTGAGCTCTCAATCCTCCAACTTCAACCTCCTGAATTCTTGGATTTTAGGAATGTACCACCACAACCAGCTTAGATTTAGAAGAATGTTTTCAATTAAAAAATTGCTAGTGGAAATGTGAGAAAAGAAGTAAAAAGCTCAAGGTGTGGAGGGTGCAGGTCATATATTTATATGACATTTATAGAATGAAGAAACAGTCAACGAAGGGAAAGCTCTCCAGTACAGGGGAAAAGAAAATAACTGACAGGTGGGTGTGGTGGTGCACGCCTATGATCAGCACCCTCTGGGAGGCTGAGGCAGGAGGACTGTTAAATTTGAGTCCAGTCTTGGCAACTAAACTTAGTAACTTATGACACCCTGTCTCAAAATAAAGAAATAAGAAAAGGGCTGGGGATGTAACTCAGTGTGAAGGCCCAGTGTGTTAAGTACCCAGTAACACACACACACGCACACGCACACACACACACGCACACACACACACACACACGCACACACACACACACGCGCACACACACACGCACGCACGCACAGAGAGACTCCCCTCTGGAGAGACTAGATTAAGAGCTCAGGAGCAGGTGTTGAGATAGGGGAAAAAAAGAATTAGAGATGAGGGGCTGAATTAGGTGAAGATAGATTCGAGGTCAGAGAAGGAATTGGGGAGTTGTATTATATGGTTTGGACCTCAGCCGGGGTGCTTGAGATCCCCAGAAAGTAGAGGTGTATTGCATATTTGGTCTAAGAGGAGGTTTAGAGCCACTTCTGGCAGGACCTGGATTGCTATAATACCTGAGCCTGTTCCAGTTCCTAGGTGTAGACTGAGTCTCTAGGGCTGTGTGCTTCCCAGGGGTCCCCAGCAGACCTGGAACCCCCGTAATGTTCAAGGAGCTGAAGAAAATTCTTTCCAGTTGATTGGTTTGTGGTGGAAAGAAATCTGCATTGCTAACTTTCATCAGGGCAACTCCAAGGCATCTTCAGGATATTTTTACCCAAGCTTTCAAATTGACAGTAAGATATTCTGGTTTGGATTCAGCCTTCCGAGGAGGAAGCAGCCTGGGACACAGCTAGACTTTGCTAACTTTCTTTTAACTTGACTGTAACTGCTGCAGAAATAGTCACAATTGCAGACCACATACATTGTTTCTCTCCTGCTCAATCTTTACCAAGAAATTTCCCTGCTGCGCTTGCCCTGGGTTTCATTGCTTATGTATTAGGGATTATATTGAGTATATCAGTTGTGGGAGCTCAGTAAATTTTTACTGGTATCCAGAAAGGAAGAAAAAAAGACTGAGTTTAACACATTGGAAGATGTTAAAATTATAATCCTCCAGATTTCATAACAAAGGGGATCCAGCTCCAAATTCATTGCCCCCAGGAGAAGTTTTGCTTGAATAAGAAGAGTCAAACTGGCAGAGTTATTCTGACATCATAATAACATAGCAGATTGGAAATTAATTCTCTTGGGATTTTTTTAGGAAGTCAGGCCAGGCAGCTAAGTAGCCCCATTATTGATCAGAAAGTGGAGAGTTCTGAGTTCTGTTTTTGGACTCTGTGACTGAAGGGCTTAGTAATTGGGAGCTTCTAGAGGCTCACATTATTCATCTTGGATCGCTGGAGCCCAGCACAAGGCCTGACATGCATTCTTTGCTTCATGGATTTTAATACGGAATGAACTGGAAATAGAAATTAGGAGGCTTCATAACATGAAAACATTTGCATTTGGTAGCATTGTCTCTGGTGCTGCCTTAGTAGGGAATGGAAAAAGTACTGTGAGTTGGGTTAGCGGTAAATGAGAGCTGGTGTTCCAGAAGCAGACTGCTGGGAGGAAGCTCCTGATCACTGCTTACTCGTCCAACAGCTTTCCTCAGCACGGTGTCCTCATCTGTATAACAGGGGCCGTGTGTCTGGGCCCACTTCCCAGGTTATTGTGAGGGTCAACTGGGATCTTTGAGCAGAACCCTTGGCTTACAGCAAAATCGCAACTATGTGAGGAAATCAGGATCTTCCAGCTGTTACCATTATCTTTTTCCTAGTCCTCTCAAAGATTCACTTTTCATCTGTTTAACGCAGCCTGAGGCTTTCCGGTGTACACCCACGGTATAGGAGGCTGGTGTTCACAGAGCAGCTCTGAAGATTACAGAATCCAGCACAGCACCCAGCTCGGAGACCACACTCCATCCACACCAGCAGAAAGTAGGAGAGTGAAAAGAAATGCACTCTGAGTTTTGGGAATTACTAAGCCACATTAATCTTGCTAAGTAAATGATTTAAAGATTCTCATGTGTTTGGGTCCTTAGGTTTTGCAAGTATAATAATTCCCTAAATTTAATGTAAGTGTCTGTAGGTTTGTAGTTCTTAAATTTGTGGTAGATAAAAGTCTTTTGGGTGATTCAGAAATTCCCCAAGAGGGGTCGGGGCTTTAGCTCAGCGATGGAAGCGCCTGCTTGGCAAACACGAGGTCGTGAGTTTGATCTCTGGCACCAAAAACAAAACAAAACAAAAACAATAAAAAAACAAAACCCAAGAATCAGAATCAGTAGATCTGGGCAGGGTGCAGGTACCAGGATTTCCAGCAACACCCTAGAAGGTCTAGGTGCCTCAGAAGCCCCAAATCCTCCTCTGAGAAATATTAGGGTGTTGCCTCACATTGTGACAGACACTTAACCTAAGAATCTTTTTGTTCCTTGACTTTTGTTCTTTTCCTCCCATGAATGAAAGGATGTAGGATTGGCATTACCTCCAGTCATGGACAGGGCTGGGGGGCCATGGGTGCAGGCAAGTCCTGGTGCAGTACAAGCATGGGTACCACGACAGGATTTGCCATGAACCTCTAGAATTACTTGGACTGTGATCTGTCAGAAAAACATCCAGAAGGGCCGTTCTTTAATGTTGCGAAGTTAGGAGCCAGTCTGGTTCTCAGTCTGAATCTCAGTCAGGAATCTCCATCAGGATTTTTTTTTTTTGGGTACCGGGGATTGAACTCATGACCTCATATTTGACAGGCAGGTACTTATGCCACTGAGCTAAATTTCTGGTCTCTCTGTCAGGATTTAAGAAAGAAATATTCTGCAAGGCTGTGATAAATAATTCAAAATCCAAGAGCGCGCAGTGTGAGTGGTAAGAATGTGAGCTGTAGTCACACTTCAGGTACAAGAAGAACACATCTAGATCAGTGTTAAAAGTATATTGCTGGGAGAGCAGGGGTCTGCCCCCAGTCTACGGGAGAGCTGTTTCTGTGCATTTCTATGATGGGCTTCTTGAGGATCTACACTCTCTCTGCATCTGTACTCCGTACATTAACTATCATTGGGGTCATCAGTCTGTTCTACCTGGCCCAGTGCTGTGAGGTGCCACCCCTTCTCCACCCCCAGCCCCAATCTGTTATTGTCAATGTTATCCTAAAAGGGTCCTGAGATTCAGTTATTAATCAGAACCAATTTAACAGGCTGTTGATGCTAGGAATGCATTTTTTTTTTTCAATTTGCAAAGCTGGGATAAGCTGATCAGAAGAATGGCCTATTTCACAGAAATACATTAAGCCTCCCATGCCTGCCTAAAGAGCTTACAGAGGCTCCGGAGAGAGCAGAGAAAGGTGTGTTTGGGTGGAAACATTAGTCAATGGAGTGTAATTACAGGGAATTTATAAACCATAGCAAGTGTTGCTTTATTATAAATAAAGTTTTCTTGACCTAGAAGGAAGGGCCAAATTGCTTTACTTTCTGTTTTCAAAAGTCTCATTTAGCATATAGTCCCATATGCTTTACTTGGATGAATGTTGCTATATCTTCTGCACTTAATTCTACTTTATTCCCTTTTATTCATGCTCAATTTATGATATGCTGCCAGTTTATTAATTACCTTTTGGGGCGCTGGACTTCAGAGAGGGGTTGACAGGTGACCAAAGTCATTAGTGATACACAGAGACTGTGTTGAGGATAAGGCTGTAGCCTGTTATGTAGGATCCCTTGGAGCTGATGAGTTGACTTTAAATGGAACTCAGCCTGCCCTGTGCAAACACGAAGTTTTGCACACTTTTAAAAAATGTGACGGGTCCTGCAGATGACTGGAGTGAGACACCCCACAGTATGCCTCTTAGCTTAAGGAATGTTTCCAGCTGATTATTCTGAGAAGCTGCAGATATAGGAGAAGTGTGAAGGGTAAAAGTCACCCTCTTGTAAGGGAAGTTTACATCTACAAAAGGACTCTCCATCCGGAAATGCGTCTCCTTCTCTGAAACAGGAAGACAAGAACAACTCAGAAACACTAGTGATTTCTCAAGAGCAGCAACCCTGGTTTATTTTTGTATAGCCAATTTACCTTGCTTCCCCTGGTCCCTTCTCCAGCTGCTGTCTACTCGCCAACACCTTTTTTTGTTTCAGCTTAAAGTGATGTTTGCTCTGAACTCATAAACACCTCTTTGAGATGTGTTTTGATCTCTGTGTATGGTCCATGTATACATGCAGCATACACAGTCATAAACCCCTCACTTTTCACCTGTGCAAGTGTCCTTTGGTTTTTTTTTTTTGTGGGTGGGTATCCCAGCTGAGAACTCAGAGGGGCAGAGGGAAAACTATTTTTCTTCCCCTACAGTGCTAAATACAAGTGTCTCTTTGTTTTGCTTCTAAATTTCTTTCCTTTTTTCTTTTTTTATTGTCCAGTGGGCAAACAGGTAAGACAAAAATTATCCACAGCCACTGATTAGGAACTGAGTTCTCTACAGGACTAGGATCTCAGTTTGCACACTTTTAGGACAGATGTGATTGTTTCCAAGTTAAGGGAGCTGGGGTATGGGCGGGACTAGCTGCTAGACACAGTGCTACATGAAAACTGTGCACACAGCAGGGAAAATTGCCATGGATGGCATGAAAGTATACAACCTTTGTCCTTTTCTTGTGGTCTCTCACCTTACCATGGGATTTAAAAACTGGCCATTATTGTCATCCAAAGCAAATAAAAATAAAATGTGTAAATGATTCACACAGATTTTTACTGTTCATCTCTGCAGTGGCAGCTTTAAATGCAAATGCCAGATCATTTAACTCATCTGTGCTGTCGCTGAAGCTGTACAGGCTGAATTTGGTCCCTGGAAGGTTCTTGAGTCGGACACAAAAGACCAATCCAGGCAGCCACAGGAGGAGTAGATGGAGGAAGAGGAAGTTCTTCAGGCGGGTACTGAGCAGGCTCAGAGGAGCTGCTCGGGTGCACTAGCCTGGCACTAGGGTTTTAGGGCCCTCATAGGCCATCTGTCCACGCTGGCCTGATGGATTCTTGGATTCCCTCTCCTGCCAGCCATTGGCCTAGCATGCTGTCCCCTAACGCAGGACAGGTCCTGGAGGGCTCCCCAACCTACAGCAGACAGGTACCACTAAGGGACTGCAACCTCCATGCTAGGTTCTTGGATCAGTTTCTCCATCATGAGTCACGGCCTCTTGCCACTGTCCCCAAGACACACTGCAGCACTGCCAGTGCTGGGCAGGGAGGCTTATACCCTGCCCCGAGATGCTGCCCAGTAGGTGCACTACTGTTATCCTCCCCACTGTGCCCAGACTCCTGACTGGGACAGAGGCAGCAGGGGTTACTGAGCAGGCAGAGGGAGGGAGGACCCCGAGTTCCAGGGCAAGAGCATAGCTGGGAACTCACCCCAGGGTAGCGGGAAGTGGGAGCCAACAGCCTCTAAATCCCCGGCGGTCCCCATCCCTTAGTACTTCATTGTGTCATCAGATTTCACTTACCAAACCCAAGTGAAGATACAACCGCTCCTAATCCCAGATCAGGGCAGCAGAGCATGAACCGCCTGTGTGGGACCCTGTGAGCAGGACACCCCACAGACTCTGGGGTCCAATGGCCCCGGGTGCAGGAGGAGGAGGCTCAGGGCTTCCTGTCCCACAGCAGGTCCTTTTCAACCAGAACCACACTAGGCCAAGAGTGGATTCGCCTTCCTGACAAGAGCCTGCCCTTCTCTTCCCCTCCACCCTTGTTCTCCTCCCCAACCCTCCTCGCTGACTCTGACCCTGGTGTGGGGACAGTGACTGCTCCTGTGCTAGCTCTGGACAGAGTAAGTTTCAAAGGCAGCCTTTCATGGTCCACGTTTGTGGCTTCTCTTTGGGTTCCCTTGGCTGCTTTTCTCCTTTCTTGCTCCCCTTCTGTCTCCCTCTGCCTGAGTGAGGGGAGATCACTATGTTTTACAGTGAGTGGGGCTGGCCTCTCTGCCTGGCAGGATGTGTGTGGCTTCGGCAGAGTGCAGATGAGGCTGCTGGAGAGAGAGAGAGAGAGAGAGAGAGAGAGAGAGAGAGAGAGAGGCCTGGTTTTCAGGACTGTGGGGAATTCAATAGGAGGAATGAAGAGAAGGGGAAGGAAAAGAGCTGGTGAAAGACACAGAAGCACAGAAAGGTGGGGAATGGAGAATGGGAAAATGGGAAGTGGAGGACAATGGAAAGAAGACAGAAGGGAAAGAAAGAAGGAGGGCAAGGAAAGAAAAGAGGAGAGAAAAGAAGGAAGGGAGGAAGTCAGCTTTTGCCTGTTCTACTTGAATGAAAAGGGCTGGCACCTTCTAAAGCTCTTATCCACCAGAAATCTCCCCACGGTGCTGGTGCCCAGCTGTTTGTGAGTCTCCTAATGGCAGGTGACAGGGGGCATCAGTACCACTGACCCTGTGAGATTCCTGAAAATGTGACTCTGCATACTAACGCTCTTAGAGCCCCTCCCAACAAATTGGTGCTTCTACAAAGTGTGGGTGCCCTGAAGAGAGTGGGGTGAGGGTATTGCACGATGCAGTGAAATGGGACAGAAGAACCATGGCCAGTCTCTCCCGGAGTTCCCAGATGGCCCAGAGCTGCAATGAAGAGAGTTGGAACTCTTCATTTGCAAGGCTCTTCACAAATACAAACAATTTTCCAGAGAGACCAATGCAATGACTGCAAAAGCCAGGTGGACGTATGACCACAAGTTTTGGAAACCAGTTTTTCCTGGCAGCATTACAGTTGCTACTGTTGGGTCCAGCTGGGAAAGTATCACTGAATCTCTCAGTGTCTGAGAAGGGAGAAGGGTGACTCCTATCTGATGGGCTCAGCCTAAAGATGGTTTGAAGACCCAGACTCATGATGAGATGTGTCTCACACTCAAGTGATTCCCAGCCACAGGCTTCCTGTTCTCTCAGTAATGGGAACTATTTCTGGAGAAATATTTCATTCTTGGATTATAATGTGCTTCACTGAGATTTTCCTTGTAAAGGCAACAAAAACTAATTTCTCAAAAGACCAGTATGATCCCATCTAAAGACTGGAGAATCTGACACACTGAGATCTCTTTCATGACTGGTGAGATATGGGAACAATATTTATCTCTAACCCAAGAGAGAGGTGTTAGCCTGATAGCAAAGAGGTGCTGCTCCTGTCTGGCAGGATTTGTCAGGATATCGGACCCTCCTCATTAGTATCAACTAGAACAATGATTAAAAAGTAGTCTTCTACACCTCACTGCAAAGTGACCACAGGTCCATGGATTTGAGGTCAGAAACCACATGTGAAGTAAGCAGGGAGTCATAGTCTTATATCCACTGCTATTAGAGAATCAGAATTTAGAGCAGTGGTTCTCGAAACTCAGGAGGCCTCAGCGTCACCTGTAAGACTGAACACGGATCCCCGAATCCCTCCCAGAGCTTCTGCTTCTGGAGTCAAGGATTTGCATTTCTGACAAGCTCCTGGGCATTGCCACTGCTGGTGTGGAGGCCGTATTTGGAGAGCTGGTTTAGAACAATTAAACCAATTAGGTCTTCTGTCAGTCAGGGATAACCTATTTCCTGTGGCCGGGAAGCTTGGGATCAGAGTGTGGAGGTGGCTTGGGGGCGGGTTGATTTTCTTTGGAGGGGAGGACTGGGGTCACCGTGTAGGGCCAACTCTCGCCAGGAGCCAGGCCCAGCCCCAGGGCCTTCAGGTGGCTCAGGTGGGATGCTATGTGTCTGTCTGTGACCAGGTTCTATCAGCTGAGTTTTGGGAGCTTTTCTGGAAGCCAGGAAAAGACATGAAACCTTGGCTAAATCAAGGGCTTCCAGTAGTTGCTGGATCTAAGCAGCAAAAAATGGAAGCACAAAAGCAGGTTGTGTCCTGGACACCATAGCTAAGCAAAGAGAAATCCTCTCTGAAGGGGCTGCCGGATGCATTCATATTGTGAATCTCAGGGGTCTCAGGCCACAGTTGCTCCTCTTCTCCCCTTTGGAATTTCTGGCTGTGGTTCAGGGGTGGCTCCTGTCTTCCTCAGACGCTTGCAGTCTCCAATTCTGTCACTAGAGGTCTCAGCAGGACAACAGTTACCTCAGGCCTTCAGGGAGCAGCCCTGACTTGGGAGGAGCTGGAGCAGTCATCCCCTGCACCAGCTCCAGGCCCACAGGTTTGTTCAGGAGATTTGCTGGCACAGGGAGAAATAAGGCAAGGAATTCATTCCCCACTTGCCTGCCCAGAGACTTCTGTGGGGTGACTGACCGGTCTCACGTGGCCACCCACAGAGGCCATTTTCCTCCTCAAATAGGGCCACAGCCACCACAGGAGGAGGCCTGGAAACATCAGGCAGTGCAGGTTGCTAAGAAGGAGCCCAAGGCCCCTTTCCATCGTCTCCAGTAGCTGTCCCTCCAGATGACACGGCCTATTGATTTTCCTCAATTTTAAGTCTTATGTGAAGGCAAATATAAGAGTCCCTTTTCACAACCCATTCCCTGCCAGATTTGCTGTCTCTAAGCCTCTTTTTGCCAAAATTCCAGAGCCCAAATTCTATCCTGGTAATACTTCAGAGGCCCTGGCTCCTTAAAGGTCTGTATTTTGTCCCACTGCATTGGCGCCTGAGCAGTACCCGGGAAACAACCCACGCCTGCGATGTTCCTCACGCATCCCCGACACTCCCCATCCTGCAGCTCTCATCCGGCTTGGAGTCAGTGTCAGGTCAGGAAAGGCCAACGCGGGCAAGATGGGATGCTTTGGAAAAGCTGCATGTTAAGCTACACTCAACTCAGTATATGGACAAGCTCAAGTGGGCCCTGATGCCAAATCCAGTGATGACTCTTTCCTCTCTGTAAAAGATTCATCGTAATGATTTAATATGGGAAAAGAAAGCATATTAGAGATGGCCAGACCTGGAGCTGACCACGTCCACCTGGGTGGAGTGGGTCTGTGTCCAGGGGACAAGCACTGCCTCTCACGTGTGGTCTCAGCCTCCTGCACTGTCTTCTCAGGCTCTCACACCTTCAGTCTCTCACCCGCTCCCCTGGCACGGCTCCCCTGGGAGAGTTCTATATTCGCCCAGTGCCAGATAAATACTGGTGGGAAGAAACTGAAAATGGCCCAAGGTGGATGAGAAAATTTGGCATCTTGATACATTTTTGAAGTCAGCTGTTTCAAAACTCACAAACAAACAAGGAGCTCACAGTCTGTGGTGTCCCATTAACTTTCTCCTGCTCACCCTGCGTTAGCGGCAGTGCTGGGACAGGACCTGGAGTCTAACTTGGGATGGATGTAGACGCTTTCCCTTCCTTTACTTCTACAAAGCTCTCCTGGTGGGGTCTTTCCAGAGAGAAAGGGGCAGGGACACACCACCTCTCCCACGCTTTGATAGAAGGAGGATTGTGTTTCAAGCTGGGCTGCATTGCATCTGGGGTAAGTTATTCTCTCTCTCTCTCTCTCTCTCTCTCTCTCTCTCTCTCTCTCTCTCTCGCTTTCTGCCTGCGTTATTTTCTGTAAGTTCAGGGTTTGGAGCGAAGGGTCTGGCTGCCAGGACTTTGCAGCTGAGGAATTCCATGGGTTTTGAACCAGTGGCTTGGGCAGCATGGAGTCGCCTCTCAGGAGGGGCCCTTTAGGGTCATGTCGTCTCTAACAGTGAATGTGGAAAGTTTCCCCCTGCTTCTCATTAGACACACACTTGAAACTGCAGTGAGGCTGATGGCACCAGGCCGCTCCAGTTCTGAAGTCATAGCGGGGGGGGGGGGGAGGCTGCGTGTGAATCTTCTAGGAGCACACCCAGGCACAAATACCTCCTCCCCAGGTCACTTATTCTGTGAATCTACTTTATCACATACTGAATTCACTCCATATGGAATTCACACAGTTTGGATAGAATCAAGGAACACCAAGAAATTGTATGTGTTTATACAGTGAAAGCCAATCTAGCCAATAACTGGCTTAACACCCACTGTCCTTTCTCCCCCACAATGTGGGGTTTTCTTGCCTACATGCCTGTGTCCCCCATAAAAATATGCACAGGAAAAATAAGATCACCACCTCTCTCCATGGCTCATCTGAGCCCTACTGCCTGGCATACTGTTCACATGGAGAAAGACAGCAAGAATCCACTTAAACCCAGCGCCCCAGAGCGTGTGCACAGTCCAGGCACCCGGAGCAGGATCAGGACCTTCATCGAGGGGCTCAGAAGCGGGGCGGGGGGGGTGTCCCACACTTTGGAGTGCTGCGTGGCCAGAGCGCACCAACCAAACGCGCCCCCCAAGATCCCCAGCGCTAGGCTGACAGCCACACATGTCCTGGCTCTCACCCCTCTGCCCGGAATAGTGTGTGAGCGAAGCACAGACATAAAATCAGGAACAAGAACACAGGATTCCCGGGGCAGAAGAGATGGTTCATGCGGCCCAAGCGCCAAGCGCGGAAAGCAGAAGCGAGCCGGGAGAGGGGGCAGGCATGCGGGGCGCAGGGGCGAAGCGCACACACACGGCGGCCAGCGGAAGCCACGCGCACTTACAAGGTGCGGTCTCACACTACCTTCGTTGCCTTAAGCATTTCCATCGTCTGAGAGTGTGGCAAGGAAAAACAGAAGGGTTAAAGGTAAGTCAGAGTTCGCTCTCGGATGCCAAGGTTAAAACAACATCGTTCATGGGGCGCTGCCAGGCGCTGGGCTGCTTCAGGGTGGCAGCCGGCCAGGCCTGGCTGGGTCACAGCTGCATCTGCCCCTGGCTAGCTGGGGGACCCTGCACAAGGGTCTCCTCTTTCTGTGCCCCTCCCCTCCCCGTTTCTCACCTGTAAAATGGGTGTAATCACACTTACCTCCCGAGGCTGTGGGGAGCAGGGTATGAATGAACACACACAGAATACTCAGAACAGTTCTGCTCAAGACTCAGCCTTAGCTACATGAGCGTGGGTAATTTTGTTATTTTACCTTTGGCTTCTTCATGCATTATCACTCAGACTAGAGGAATAAACACGTTTAGAAAGCCAAGAACCCAGTGAGAACTTGAACTACTCAGTAAGAGGAGAAAAAGACAGAGTTGGAAACGCAGGGCTCAAGCAACAGTCTCAAGTGTCATAATTCTGGGAGGGCATCATCTCAGATTCTGGACGATCTCAAAACAATTCAGAAGAGCTTTTGATGACAGACAAGGAAAACTTTGTTGGACACCAGCAGACCAATCATGACCCTGGCCTGGTCACCGCGGGGGGCAGCAAGGCCTGGGGATGGACCTCAGCCTGCGTCTCCTCCTCCCTTCCTCGAAGGCCTCATGGAGATCAGGAAAGGAGCTAGTCCAGGGTGTCCAGTCCTGCGAGAGCACAGCTGTCTCTCTACTCTTTCCCAGAACCACTGAATCAGCTTTGCCTTCATGTGGCAGGCAGTTGTGGTCCATCCAGACAGAATGGGATGCTCAGCTTGAGAGACACCTGCAAGTGAGATGCCCCGGGGTGACATAGGTGTGAGCGCTCCTTCAGGGACCACCCTTGGGCAGTACCAGTGCCTGGCTAAATCTTTTAAATTTTTATTTTGATGGTGCTAAGGAGTGAACCCAGCATCTTTGCACTGAGGTTTTTTTTATTTTTTATTTTGAGGCAGGATTTTGCTAAGTCACTATGTTGTCCAGACTGTACTCAGATTTACCTCCCAGAGAAATGGGATTGCAGTGGGCACCACTGTACCCAGCTGGTTTCTTACTTTCCCTCAAAGCGAACACCACCCTGTCTATATCCGGTGATGCATTTGCAGACATAATTGGGCCTATTGTAATAGATCTTATTTAAATACACGAATGGAGTTCTACTCAGCCATAAAGAAGGATAAACTGGAGACTTTTATAGCTAAATGGATGCAACTTGAGACCATTAGTGAAATAAATAAGACACACATATGCAAACATCATATTATCTCACTAGTATGAGAAGCTGAAAGTAACAACATATGTATATGTACATGCATATAAAAATAGTTAAGATAAATTATTTAAATACATGTAGCATTGCATGAGTCTCAAAGACAAAGCTAGCAATACTCAGGTAGTGAGTTGTCCTTTCCTTCTCTTGCATGGGCACTTTCTTTTTCTTTAGTAACTCTTATCTGATTCTAATTCTATAGTATCTCATTTCCTACTTCCCATTTTTTGTCTTAGGTCACATTTTTAAAAAAAATTTTGGAGACAGTTTCACTAAGTCACTAAATTGCCCAGAAATTTTTGATCCTCCTGACTCAGCCTCCCAGAGTGCTAGGATTGCAGGTTGTACCACCATCCCTGACTCCTACGTCATTTCCAATACATCACAGGCCCATGGAAATTTTCAGGATAGAAGATCTTGGCCTCTTCCTCTAAGTTTCCTCATTTTTTGGGTGGCTTTGGCAATGACATGAACACTTGTGTTGGTTCTTTTTGGGACATGAGCGTTTGCACGAGGAAACCTGATTATTTAATGTTGGGTGCCAGAAACCTTGTTTCAAATGAAAAACGAGGTCAACCTTGGAGGATTTCAGCTGGCAGACTGTACGAGGGAACACTGGAGAGGAAGGCGTCAGAGTCCTATAAGTCCCCCTTTCCAGGAAGCAGGGACAGGCTGCCCTGTCAGGGAAGTGTCTGCTCGTGAGGAGACATAGCCAGGGAGCTCAGCTTGGAGCCAGGAGCGTTGTCTCATGTAGGGGGCATGTGTGAACATCTGAGCTCACACGGTCCTGAGTGGAGGAGACCCTCCTTTGAGCGAGGTTTGACCTGGGTTTCCTCACACGTGACTGTGTTCCCTTGGGCAGCGGCTGGTCAGGCTGCAGCTGCCTGGAGCGTGGAGCTCTGTTCTGGGCTTTTCCTTCTCAGTTACCTCCCACTGCGCTGCTGCAGCCTGCCTGTGCCTGGGAGGGGTAACGTCTGCCAGTGATCACAGCTTCATTTGTCTGGCAGGGGAAGCTGGCTGTTTAAGATGCGGTCTTACATCTTTCCAATCACAGGTACTGTTTCAAGGACAGAGACTACACTGCTCTGCTCTGGAACACAGAGAGACACCTTGATCTGCCTCTCACTGCCTTTTTGAAGGGATGCTATTTATGTCATTAGGATGTTGCTCAGGCAAAGGTACAAATGGGAGAGAGAGAGAGATGGAGGATACTCAGGAAGGCAAAGGGGTTTTCAGCCAGAAAAAGTAGGTCTAATAAATTGATGTTTGCAAAAATGGTGATATTTAAACAGAATTATTAAGCAATTAGCCAAATTATAGCTAGGATGGAAAACATAAGATGATTTCAGAGGGAATCATTTCAAATAAGTCACTATCTAGTGGAGTTATCATCTTGCATTTGGTTCCAAATCAAATGAAGAAGGTCATTATTTTGACAGGAGAGGTAGGGCGGCTATGCTTTTATTGCTGATGGACAAGTAATGCCACATCAGGGGTGGCATCAATGAGGCCATCAGCTTCTGGAGCACATCTGGAGGGCTGGAGCCCTTGATGCAGCCATGACAGCTGTGGTGTCCTTGTCTTGCACAAGGTGACTTTTGGTAAAAAGTTCGTGAAAGCCACTTCTCAGTTCTGCTCTGAGTCTCAGTCTCCTCCCAAGGGGGGGCAGAGCTGTACCAAGTGAAGGCTAAGTCTTGGAGAACAATCCATGTGAGAAAAAGATCAAGAGTTAAACAGGCATTATATTACATCAATCTATGCATACCCATGTTTATAGCAGTGCAATTCATAACAGCTACCTCTCAGAATGGCCTGTATGTCCATCAACAGTTGGATAAAGAATGTGGTATTTACACACAAGGGAGTACTGCTGCACCATAAAGAAGGGAAACCGTAGGAGAAGGGCATCTGTAGGAGAATGGATGCACCTTGAGACCATAGTGCTAAGGGAAGTAAATCAGACATAGGAGCTTAAATATTGCATGGCTTCTCTTACGTGAGAAATCTAATATATACATAAAAAGCAAAATAAAATATAGGTCATAGGAAGTAGGGAGATATTTTTCCAATGAGAAGGAGATCAAGAGATGGAGGAAAGGGGAAGGGAGGGAAAGAGATGAAAATAAAATAGCAGGAAGAAAAATGTGGAAGTGGAGCTTTTGCAAATGAGAAGGGGGACAAAAGACAGAGCAGGGAGCAACGGGAGGGGTAGGGGACAAAGAAAGAATTAAAATGTGGTATGTCCATATATTGACCTTTATGTTTTGTTTTGTTTTTGTAAACTTTTTTTTTTTTTTTTTTTGGTACTGGGGGATTGAACTCATGATCCCACGCTTGCCAGGCAGGCTCTTAAGCCACTAAGCTAAATCCCTGGCCCTATGTTTTATTTTTTTTTGAGACAAGGTCTCACTGTGTAGTTCAGGCTGGTCTTGAACTTACTGTGTAGCCCAGACTGGCCATGAATGCTCAGTAATCTTCCTGCCTCAGCCTCCTGATAACCAGGATTCCAGGTGTGAGCCACCATCCTGGGCTGAAGCACCGGTTTTAATCCTTTGAAAAGTACACTCCAGGGGAGGTGAAATCCTCATGGTGGGGAAGGGGGGAGCACAGGAAGAGGAGAGAAGGAGGAGGCTGGGAAGGGCAAGGCCCCAGCTCTGCAAGGTGCCAGATGAAGCCTCACCTGCCCTCTCTTCTCTTGCTTTCTCTGGCACTGGGGATGGACAAACTGTTTGCCTGGGGGATCTAATAGGAGTAAGTGTGTGTATCTCATCAACGAAGTGTGATTCCTCTGAGGGTCTGTAAAATACTGTATCTTCTTCCTGTTTGGATTAATAAGAGGGAACATGAAACTTGAGTTTAGTGTTGCAAAATTGATTTTAAAGATCCTTCCAGTTTAATTTTATGGCTTGTAAAAAGAGGGAGAGAGAGAGAGAGAGAGAGAGAGAGAGAGAGAGAGAGAGAGAGAGAGAGAAGGCCAGTGAGAATTCCAGAAGAGGAGACAAAAATGAAAGATGAAAACTTAGGGAAAAGAAGACACATGCCAGCTTAGAGACGGCATCTAAAGGTTCCCCTGACACACATGCACACGGACAGCATGTAAAATACATGTGACTTGATATCATTGTTTGGTCTCATTCCATTTTCCACAGTTTCCCCTGAAATTCTCTGTTGTTCATGTCTAAGAATAGGCTCAGGTACAGACCTGACGTTCTCGCTGGTGCCCCAAGAATGGAGAAGCTGATATGAAGATGGGATTTGTGCAGAATGTGGCCCGAAGGCCACTGAAGAAGGTTCTATCTCAGCTGCACAATCAGGTCCGGGGTCCCTCTGAGGCCCGAGAGTCCCCCTCACACCCTGGGGATCATGTTCCCACCACCCTGCCCTTTGGAAAAAATGATTCTTATTTTCAGTGCATCCTCTGAACAGCCAAAGCTCCTCTGCGGGCACAGTGCACTTTCCTCTGTGTGACCAACACACAGCCAGGCCTTCTACCACATCCGCTCGTGTGCGGGACCTTTGCCCAGAGTACTCACTAAATACAAGGCTCACTCTTCCCGCAGGGGGATCAACGAACAGGCTGACATTTCATTCATTCAACAACATTATTTATAGTACTCAGAACATTAAACAAAGACAGTTGTTATGGTTTCCATTGATTTACTCAAACTTGAGTGAACAGTTGTCTCATTCATTGGAAACATCAGAAAAATCAGTAAAATGTCCCTCTGAGTGAGTCTTTCTTTAACATCTGGGCAACCTGTATTACACCCTGGGAGTCTGGGTTCTATGGTTTAATTTCCCACTTTCGAGGTGGCTCTGGATAATAGGTGGAAAGCTGAGTGTTGACTGATTTTTCCTTCAAAAACTCACACCGTGCTCAATGGTGAAAAAGAGCAATGAATAGAAAAGGCATGAAATAAAGTCCTGGTAAAAATGAGGTTCAGTTGAGAGGCCCTTCAGGGAAGAAAGACAAGATGATATTGTAATTTACTGTTAGAATCCAAGAGATCTAGAGTGGGGTGTGATCTTGGTGATTAATTATCCGGTCAGCTTGCATCATTTCATAGATTAGAAAGCAAAATGCCAGAGAACAAGTGACACAGCCAGTTGGGGACAGGTTATTAGTGAAGCTCTAGACTCTCCACCACCCTGCTTCCCACAGTCAGAAAAAGAGCAGCACTTGTTTTGCCGAGACAGGGTCTTGCTATGTAGTCTGGGCTGGTCTTGAACTCTTTGTATAGTCCAGGTTGTACTCAAGTCACGATGATCCTCTTGCCTCTGCCTCCCAAGTGCTAGAATTACAGGTGTCCACTACCACACCCAGTTTAAGAGTGGCATTTTTTAAACCATGAAATATTTTATGTATTATAGGTTGAGTATGTGTTATCAGAAAAGCTGGGGATCAGATTATGAGGTTTTTTTGGGGGATTAGAATATTTGTGTGTGGACAGTGAGATATCTTGGGATGGGATTCAAGCCCGAGCATGAAATTTATTTATATTTTATACACATATAGCCTGCAGGTAATTTACACAATTTTATTTTAGGTTCACCTGTGATTTGGTTAAAACTTGTCACATAATGTCAGGTGTGGAATTTTCCACTGGTGGCATCAGTTCATTGCTTAGCAAATGTCAGATTTTGCAGCATTTTGGAATAAGATTTTCAGAGTAAGGTTGTTCAACCTGTAAAGTATGAATAATATGCTCAACCTCCTTCCGAGTCCAGAGAGGTTTATTCTCCACATAAGTAAGCTAAGGGCAAAGTTAGGAAGCTGCTTAGCTCTGCCAATAAAGTAAAACTCAAATGGTCTGTGTGCTGGATCTTATCTGATCGGGGTCTCTGGTCTCCAAATTTGAATAAACTGTGAATTCTTTTAGGAACCTCTAGACTGCTGATAAATTTTCTCAGCCTTCACCTGAGAAACATTTACTTAAGAGAGCTAAGTCTTTTTATCTTTTCTTCCTCCCCTTCTCTTTTCCTTTCCCTTCCTTCCTTCCCCACTCTTTCTTTCCTTCATTCTCTTCTCCTTCTCTTTGGTACTGGGATTGAATCCAGGGCCTTTACACGGATCTGCATCCCCAGACCTTTTTATTTTTTGTGCTTCTGAGACAGAGTCTAGCTGAGTCGTTCAACTGCCCAGGCTTAATCATACCAACACTGCTCTCTTGGCCGGTGACTGCTCTGTAAAGCAGGGGAAGCAAGGACTGGCTGATTGGGCGGGCGTGTTTGATCTCTAGTTTTCAGTGCTGATCATTTTCCAATTGGTTAGGTCTCACTTTTGGGAAAACCTGGGTAGGAAATTCTCTTTAATCTTTAAAATACAATAGTCTGGTCAGAGTTAGTCTCAATCTTGTTTGTTCCTCTTTAATTTTGCCTAAATCCACGAAAAACCCTGTACATAGACAAATTTAAATCTACCTTTAATTCAGAAAACATTTTATAGGTAAGTTTTATTCTATTTTCTTTAATTATCTATGCTCTTTTTCTATTCCCTTCCCTAGGATCGCAAATCATGGGCATATCTAATCATTGTTGTATATATTCTTTGCAATAATTTTTATAAGTTTTTTATAACCTTCATAAGAGTTTTACAGTTTTTCTTGAGTGTTCAAGTTAATATTCTCAACCATGTCTTAGTGATTCAATTTCCTTGCCCTGGTAAGTTAGCTCCTTACTATTTGGAATGCTTTAATGGCAGTATTTATTTTATTAGGTTTATTTATTTAGTTTCTTAACAAAAATTTCCGTGGCTCATCATGTACTATCACATTCATTTATTCATTTATTTATCATATTATCCTTACTGGTCCAAAATAGTTAAAAGAGTACAAAATTTCGTTTCCCTGAATAAATCTTGTTCAAATAAATACTTTTCTACTAAATTTTTCCACCAATAAATAAATGAATAAATAAATAGCCCAGGTTGGGCTCAAACTTGTGATTCTGCTGTCTCAGCCTCTCTGAGGCTGGGATTATAGCTGTGTACCACCACACTGGGCTAGTATCTTATTCTTTGAATGGGGCTTTCAATAGAAAATCCTCACTGAGAGAAGCCAAGCGTTATTTTTGTAATTGGTAGAGTGAAAACACAAAACATTATCTAACCTAAGGACTTCTTAAGACTATGTCCTTGGAATCAAATTTGAGAAGCAGTAGCAGTGTTCTAGCTGAGTTCATCTCTGCTCATTTCTCTAGGCCCATTAACGATCTTCTTCCCTATTTTTATCCTTCCACCTTGGCTCTTTCTATCACTATCTCTTGTACAGAACAGACTTTTCAGTGCACTTTTCTTTTGTCGTGGAGCCCGGGTCCTACGGTTCTGTTACTTAGGGCGCTCTCTCTGAATCCTGGGTTGCTTTGTGAGTTTCTTAGCAATTGTTTTACATGAAAATCAACATGATTCTTCTGTGAGTAGATTTTTTATTGAAAAATGCTAGTTTTATAAAACAAAAGGACTCAAGCTTGGAATCTGCCAGATAGACCCCTTCAGCCAGCTCTGGATTTTGGGAAGGAGACTCTGCCGGAGAAAACGCACTTTCAGTACCTTGGCTGGCCTTGTGGGTTAGTTAGGTTTCCTGTTTTATAATTGCACCAATTTAACACTGCCATCCTGTCCTCCTTCTGGGGTGACAGGTGGCTAGAACACATCGAGACTTTTCTCTGAGGGGGAATTTCTCTCTCCTTGAGTCTCTCTCGCCTCTGTACCTCGCAGATGGAGAGGAAACCTCCGGAGCTCCCTGGGGGGCGTTCCTTCCCTGCCTCCTGCTTTCATCCTCACCTGGGTCAGAATCCTCTTGTCCTTCAGAACTTTTTCCCTTGTGGGAACTAAGTGTGCTGGAATTTCTTCTTGGTTTTTGTAGCATTGTTACTGGTTTTGTTTTGTGCATAGTGGAAAGTGATTTTTTGAAAAATGGAATGAATCCCGGCACTACATTATTTTGATTAAAAAAACATGAAAGGCTGTTTCTCTGCACTGGCACTTTCTAAGAGGGAAGGCCCTAGCCACATGCGGTTATTTAAATTTAAATTAATTAAAATGAAATATAATTAAAATTTTGGTTTCTCCATTTCACTAGACACATATCATTTGCTCAAAAGCCATGTATCCATGGTGTGACTTCACACAGAGCAGATATAAAACATTTTCATCATTATTCTGTGGAACAGCGCTGTCCTGTACTATCCAGTGTTAGGGAGCCACAAGGGAAGCGTCTATAGTTTGACAAAGCTCCTCAGGTTGGTCACTGTACCTTTCCCACTCCATTCCTCCAGCTGAGAACCAAAAGCATAGCTGACTGCAGAAGGAAAAAGGTCATCTATTTAGGCTAAGCACTTAAATCCTTATATAGGCTAAGCTCTCATTACGGGGCTGGATCTACAAGCAATTCTACACCAAGTCAAAGTGCAGAAGATAAGACTTCCAGGTAACAAGGTTATACATATTACCCAAAGCAGTGTGGGTAAATATTGAATGCAAGTTAGCATTAAACATTTATTCACTCAAGAATCACTTACTTAGCATTGAATAATGTCTGTCAAACACTGTGATCCAAGTCTGGTGTGGTGGCTTATACCTGTAATCCCAGCATTCTGTGAAGCAGAGGCAGGAGGATTGCAAGTTCAAGCCAGAAAGGGCAAATTAATGACTGAGACCCTGTCTCTAAACAAGAAAATGGAAAAAGGAAAAGGCTGGGGATGTTGTTCAGTGTGCAGGTCCTAGATTCAATTCCTGGTATCACAAACCAAACCAAACCAAACCAAACCAAACCAAACCAAACCAAACCAACTCCGCAATAACAAAAATAACACCCCCCACCGCAAACAACCAGAACAACAACAAAAAGCCCAAAACACTATAATTCATATATTACAGACTGTGGCAACAAAATTTCTGTGTAGGCTTTAGAGTTAGCCTGAGTTTAAATTTGGCATTTTCTATCTATGTGCCCTCAACCAGATTACTTAATAGTCCCAAGGCTCAGTCCCCTGTATTAAATTGGGGATAATTGGCCTGGAGATTTAGCTCAATTGCATAAGGGCTTACCTTGCAAGCATGAGGTCTTGAGTTTGATCTCCGGCACAAAAAAAATTGGGGATAATTCATGAAATATTTTGAAGATTGAATCATATAAGGAATGTAGCATAATTAAAGAATCTATGGAGAGTTGGGAATGTAGTGAGCGGTCATGTGGAGGATTAAACCCACTTGAGCTGTATTATTCCTTGAACCAAAGAAGGCTGGTTCAAGCAATGAGGAATGACTATAGCAGTCAAAAGTGTAGGTTTGACCCCTGTATGCTCTGATGAACTTTGGGTGGTAGACCAGATGCCCCCATTTCCTGTCCTGCCACCTCACAAACACAAGTTGCCAGGAAGTATGGGTGATGGTACATGGACAAATATGAGAGCCAAGAATGGCCCCATAGAAAGTCATCCAAGTTCCTACCTTTGAAGATGAATAGACTAAGCTGCAGAGTTGAAATACTTTGCCAAGTTTTAAATACAACCAGTTGGCAGCAGGGCTGAGGGATTGAATGTTTTGTAATGGCACAGAAATCTTCATCATCAACCTCAATATCACTGGGCTACAAGATTATTTCCAAACACATTTTCTGAACCTAAACACCAGACTGGGAGCAGTTTTCAGTTGTCCTCAGAGGTAAATCTATATTCTAGGATATGTAGCTCCTAAGAGGAACTGTGCATAGACTCACAAATGAACAGAGCCAAATGTTTTTGGCTTATAGTTTGTTATACATCCCCAAAGTTGGTTTGGCTCATAGATATGAGGCTTTTTCTGAAATACCAGAAAGGCCAGGGGAGCACAGTAGACTCACAAGGAACAAGACTGTGGGATCTAATCTAGACTCCTGGTCTCTAGGGTTGATCTTCAATTCTCTGGAAAGATTGTCACCTCTCACCCCATCTCTGGTATTATCTTGTCACCTCCTAAAAGCACTAGTGGTGAAAGAACTGTGAGAACTGCAGGCTTTTCAAACCTGCCTGCAGTGGCCTGCACACATCAGGGTGTGAGCCCTTCTTCCTGTGTGGCCATGTGTGATGGCTACTTCCAAAGACAGGATGTGCCTCAGTGATGGGGCCAGCATGCCCACAGCCAGGACAAGGGAGGGACCAGACAGCACAGAGTGCTTCTAAAAACAGAAGCAGAGAATGTCACTCCTGTGCATGGAACTCTCAGGGCTCCCACCATTGGTGGAGCAACACCAAAACTTCTTTCCCTGGCAGGTCCCATTGATGGTGCTTGGTCCTGGTCCACCTCTCCTCCTGCCCTTAACACACTTCCCTACACTCACCACTACCAAGTCCATTTATGCTGGCTCTTCCTGATTTGCTCTTCCCTCTACCCAGAATTCTTCCTTTCTGATGGTTGTCAGGCCAGTTTCCCCACATTTCAGCTGAATAGTCCTCAGAGCCTGCTGACTATAACCTCACATAGCTCCTTGGTCACCATCTAGTGTATCACCCAGTTAAAATTCTCTGAATAGCACTTTTCATCTTTTGGTATTTTCTTGCCATGTAAGTTTATTTATTGTCTGTTGCCCCCTATTGGAAAACAAACTTCAAGAAAGCAGAGACCTTGTCTGTGTGGTTCACCATTTCCTAGCATGGTGCCTGGAGTATTGACTGAATGGAGGCAATGAGTGTGTGAGTGCCAGTCCAGGGTCACAGCTCATCTGTATGTCCTTCCTGCTGCAGCTACTCGTGCCTGTGCAGGGTGTCATGGGCTCTGGATGGCACTGGCCTAGTCCACAGTATGGGGCACCATGGAAAAAGTCACTTTCCCATTAGAACACACTGCAAAAATTGGTTGATTAAGCAATATTTAGTGAGTAGTTGCTCTGTGACTGATTGCCAAGTCATTTTTTGGGGAAGGGATTTAATCTTAATAAACCAGTTGAATAGGAATTATCATCATTCTCACTAGTGGGGAATCAGTAAACTGAGGATCATTTGAGATCACACAGATAGTAAACCGAAGGTCAGGACTTGAACCCAGGACTTGAACCTGACTCCTGAGATCACATGGTTAACCGCTACAGGGAATCACAATAGATCCTACACTGGGAAGGAGAAAGCAAGGTAGGAACAATGATGAAAAGGAGATGCCAGAGAATGTGAATCTATAATTGTTTAATGAATATAAATTAATCTATCAGTGTTTCTTACCTACATCAAAATAAAAGCTATCTCTGCTTCTCCAAGCCTACAATGCCCTCAGTGATTTGAGAACCTTCACAGAGACAAACAAACTTCCCAGCATGTGGAGTTTCTAATGCAAGAATTCCTTGGGCAGTTCCGCCCAAACTGCCATGAGGCCAAAGCCACCCTCTGTGTCTGCAGAACTGGGCAGACTGTGTTGATGGATTGTGCACACGTGACTCGATTGACAGGTAGAGGCAATGGTGGAAACCAGTCTGCTGGGCTTTGGTCTAAACTTTCCCTCTGCCCCCCTCCACATTTATATGTGTTTGTCAATACTCAATAGTGGCAACTGCACGGTATCCAATGTGGCAGCTGGACTTGCCATCTTCGTCCCTCCTGCTCAGCCACACCCCAGCAATGTCTGATCAGCCTAAATAGATGATTTTGAGAAGTCAATGATGTTACACAATATTAGTCAGGCACTCCAAGAGTATCCAGGAAGCAGAGGAGAGAGATAGATAGATAGATAGATAGAGAGAGAGAGAGAGAGAGAGAGAGAGAGAGACGCTGTGATTTAGAAGGTTCTGGAGACAGATTCCAGAGCTAGGAGAAAGCTCCTGATGGTGTTATTCTGACATTGAGTTTGTCCTTTTCATCAAGTAGAAACACTGAACAGAAAGATCCTTTTCATCAAGTAGGAACGTTGAACAGAAAGATCCTAAGATGAGATGGTAAGCCATGGCAGGGAGAGAGCTTTGTGAGGTAAAGAGTACTCTGAGAAATAGTGGAGTACAAGAAATGCTTTAGGACTCGATTTGCCAGGTTAGATACGCTTTACAGGAATATTATACTGTGTCACATTCGGACAGAATGGACACTGATTATGAAGAAACTCCTCTGATGCATGCACTTGAGCTTTGTAAATGAAAGTCCCTGGATGTGTATTTGGTGTCTCACAGTTTTTTGTTGTCTTTATGTTCAGTGGAGGGTGTAATGCTATGGGCGTTAATATTCTCTGATAGAATGATGGACAATACAACCAGCATAAATTTTTTTTCAATCATAAAGGGCTGGTAGCAATGACCTGGTAGCATCTAAAACCCTCAGTGTTCCAAACACAGCATCTATCTTCTGCATCAAACCCTTTTATGAGAACTGAAATAACAAAGGACAAGGCTGATTTCTGCGAGTTTCATTTCAAAGTTTTCTCATTGTTCCAGTTTAACTTCCATGCCTATACACTGAAATGGCAAAAGACAGGAAACCAGGCAAAGCAAGGGGGCTGGGAAATTTACATAGAACTAACATCATTAGGCTCCAAGCAATTGAAGGGCTAATCCTGAAGCGGAACTGGAGAGCGGTTACCGTGGATCAGGCGGTTTCCCAATTACCCGGAAGGCAGGTGTAATTTCCCAATTACCCGGAAGGCAGGTGTAATTCATTCTCCTTCAACAGATGAAGACAGTGACCTTAAGTTAATCTTAAATCAGTCAATTAACCAAAGTCGCCTAATCACAAGCAGTCGTGTGGATTTGGGGGGGATTCAGATTCAGATCTAGCTACTCTGGGTCCCCCATATAGAATCTCACCTGTGTCATACACTATTCCAAAGCATCTTTTTCTCATGTGTCTGAGGTGCTTGATGAAACGTTATTTCATTAATTGCCACAATCTTTTTTAAGAAGCAGAAAAAGTCCTCACTGCATCTTCATTTTTCAAATAAGAAAACTGTGCCAGGGAGGCCATCAGAGAATCTGGCCATCTCACTGGCTGTAATGAGACTAGGTGCAGGATTAAAAGACAGGAAGGGTGATCAAGGGTGCTGTGTGGACAGTGGCTGCAGGTCCACCGCGGACAGGAGCTATCTTCTCTTTTCTGACACAGGACATGGTTACACCTAAGCTGAAATATAGCTCCAGTCTCTAAATGTTGCTTCTTACTTGGTCTTTAAGAATTTTTGTTTTTCCTTGAAAAGAAGCAAACTCAGTTTTCCTTTAGAAAAGAAAATGCTCTCAAGTACACAAAAGTTTCGCATGCATAACTACTTTCTCTCCAAAGTTCTCTATACGTAAGTTGGAACTGGCTGAATTGAATTTTCTAGCAGTCAGGAGAATAAAGAACTGCATAGACTGCACTTTCATCAAAAGCATCTTGGGTTAATTTCAGTATCACATTATGCATGGGTAATATATTTTTTTATTAAGACTAAAAGTGCAGCTTGATGAGGTACTATTTTATTAACACAGTTTAGAATAAAATATAATTTAAAATTTTTATATTATGAGTTACAGGAGAAAAGATTTCAAAAAAGTTTTTAATTCTAGTAACTTTCCAAGACAGCCACCATGTTACTTGTTGTTCAAGTCAGTTTTGAGAGTGAAAATGGGTCCTATAAATGGTTACATGAAGACATCAGATGTGAATTGGGGCTATCTAGGTAAACACTCAACCTGTCCAAAGGAAACCCATTTTTCTCCTGTGTTCCATGAAAAGGTCAGCAATCCATGACTTAAAAGGCCATAGGACCTCCAGCACTCTCCCCTGCAGGAGTGGTTTTTTACATTTTCTCAACTCTCTTCCTTTCTACTTTGCTAGAGCCTTATGAGAGAAATTCTCTATGTTGATTTCCTCTCCGCCTTGAAAGTGAGGGCAGGGCACAAGTCCTGGGACCACGATTGAGCAATGGCACAGTCTGAGCCTTGAAAGTATGGCCTCTGGGAGACAGTGTGTGTGTGAGACTCTTTTTCCTCTTTCCTATCCACATATGTCATTTGTCTGGTGATTTCTTCAGCTGCTCTGGGCTGGGAGAAGGGGCAGGGAATCTTCACCTAACAGCAGCATGGGTAGAAAACAGGGAGGTCAGCTAGTTCTGCTTTCCCTAGAAGCCCTGGTCACCTTGCCCTCTGGGAAGAGCTGTTGGGCCAGTGTTGTGAAGGCTGAGTCTGCTGAAACTATTTTATAATTATGAGGTAACCTTGAGAATGAGAGCCACACATGAAAGGTAGCAAAATAAGAAAACTTAAGACTTTGCTGATACTGCCTGGCTCTTACTCATTACCGTTAGATTTTATATTATATGTATGAAACTCAACTTCTTTTTTTAATATATGAAATTATTATAGACCTCATCATTCAAGACTTCATTACATTGGGGTTAACATGGAAAATTGTTTGGGATATTTTATGTGAAAAAACACAGGTTATAAAGCCACATCATTCCTGTTTTTGAGGACACACAGGAATTGACCATGAGGAAAAGTCTTGGTGAACATATTCGAAGTATTACTTGGTAGTGGAGTTTTGGATGATTTTAAGTAAATTTTTGTACTATCTTTTCTAATGTTTCTTAAATGGCAACATATCATTTGTGTTATAAAAAATAATGGGAATGAACAGAATCCCAGTGGCATAAGAAATAATACCAAGAATTGACAAGTAGGATCATATCAAATTAAAAAGCTTCTGCACAGCAAAGGAAACAACCAACAAGTGGAAAGACAACCCACAGAATGGGAAAAATTTCTGTCAGCTACTCCTTAGACAGAGGACTCATGTCTAGAATATAGGAATGAAAAGAGATAGACCACCCCAAAAGAAAAGACCCAGTCAAAAGATGGGTAACCAAAATGAATACACACTTCTCAGAAGAAGTACAAATGGCCAAAATTAAATGAAAAAAAAATGCTTTTCATCACTGACCATCAGAGAAATGTAAATTAAAACTACACTGAGTTATAATTTTACCCCAGAAAGAATGGCTATCATCAAATAATCTAAAAAATGATGATGATGATGATGATGATAAGTGTCTTGGTTACTTTTCTCTTGTTGCTGAGACAAAATACCTGATGCTCAAAATTAGGAAAGGAAAGATTTATTTAGCTCACAGTTGTGGAGGTTTCAGTCCATAATTGGCCGGCTCCAAGGTAGGGTGTCACATGGCACAGGGGCAACTGTTTATGGTGGTAGAAAACAGCAAAAGCAACAAGAGTGAAAAAGGAAGAGCATTGAAGACTCTTTCTGTCCCTTATATAGGCCACAGACCCTAGGGTAGGTATAGCATTCACATCCATAATCCCAGCATTGAACCATGAGTCAGCCACGGCTCTAGGAGCCTGCCCCCATGACTGCATGAGGCTTTGGGGGCGTGTCTAGACACAAACCATAACAAGAGGAAAAAGGAACTTTACTGCATTGTTAGTGGGAATGTATACGAGTATATTCACTGTGGAAATAGTGTGAAGAATCCTATAAAAACTAAAAGTAGAAATTTCATTTTACTCAGCTGTCCTTTTCCTAGGTATCTTCCCCAAACAATTGAAGTCATCATATTACAGTGATACATGATACCCATGTTTATAGCAGCAAAATTTATAATAGCTAGATCTTGGAAACAGCATACATGTCCATCAGTAGATTAATGGGTAAGGAAAATGCAGTATTTATACACAATGAAGTACCACACTGCTATAAAGAAAGATAAACTGGGGGTATTTGTAGGTAAATGAATGCAACCTGAGAGCATAATGTTAAGTGAAATAAGTCAGACACAAGCGCAAATACTGCATAGTTTCTGTTATATGAGAAATGCAATATATATATATATATATATATATATATATATATATATATATATTTGAATAAAGGGCAAAATAGAAGAAAGATAAATAGGAAGTGCAGAGAAGTTCAAATACTACCTTGAATTACATATTCCATTGTGGTACACACATTTCAATATACATGTTAATTTGTTCCATTTATACTACAAGTTTATCTAATTCATTGAAAATAAAGTTTGCATTACAAAAGTTACATAAACATATGGAAATTAAATAATACCCTCTTAAATAATCAGTGGGTCACAGATAAAATTAAACAAAAAATTGTGCATTTTATACAAATGAACAGTAATGCCAAAATGACATACTGGAACTTATGGGATGCAATGAAAACAGTACTATAAGGGAAATTTATAATAGTGAATTGCCACATAAGAAAAACAGTGATTTCAAATATATAACCTAATGTTGAACCTTGAACTTCTAGAAAAGAAAAGCAAGTTAAACCCAAAGCTCATATGAGGAAGGAAATTATACATAACTGGTCACTTCAGCTAATTTTTTTTTTTTTATTGGTATCGGGGATCTAACTCACGACCGCCTGCTTGCAAGGCAGGCGCTTATGCCGCTGAACCAAATCCCCAGCCTGAGAAAGGAAATTATAAGGATCAAAGAGAAATTAATGCAATTGAGACTAAGTAATGCAAGAAAAGTCAATAAACGGGAGAGTTGGTCTTTGAAAGAGTAACTAAAATAGACAAACCCTAAGTCAATCCTATCAAAAGAAAGAAAAAACCCAAGTCCATGCAATTTGGAACGAAAAGCATGAAATCACAATGGATCCTGCAGAAATCCAGATCATCACTAGTACTTGAAAACCTGTACTCAAGTAAGATGGAAAATTCAGAAAAGATGGATAGAGGGCCAGGGATTTAGCTCAGCAGCATAAGTGCCTGCCTTGAAGCACACAGTCATAAGTTTGATCCCCGGTACAAAAAAAAAAAAAAAAAAAGATAGATTCCTCAATACTTACGAATTACTGAAGCTGAATCAAGATGATATAAAAATTCAAAGCAATTCAATATTAGTGAAACTGAAGAAGTAAAACAAACAAACAAACAAACACCTACCAACAAAGACAAGTCATGTCCTAATGGATTCACTGCTGAATTCTACAAGAACTTTAAAGAAGGTATAAGACCACGGCTCCTCAAACTCTTTAATAAAATTGAAAGGGAGGCAATACTACCAAAGCATTCTTAGAAGCAAGCATTATCCTGATACCAAAATAGGAGAAAGACCCAACTAAGAAAGAGAACTACAGGCCAATTTCTTTAATGAACATAAATGCAAAAATCCTCAGTAAGATACTAAAATAAAATGAAGCAAAGCCTCAAAAAGACCATACATTGTGACCAAGTAGGATTCATCCCAAGGATGGCTCAACCTATGCAAGTCAATAAAAGTAATTTATTGTAATGACTTGTAATTGACACCACATGAACAGAACCAGGGACAAAAGGTACGTAATTATCTCAATAGGTGCAGAAAAGTGTTAGAAAAAGTCCAGAACCCAGCGATGATTAAAAAAAACCCCTAAAGAGAATTGGAATAGAAAGTCTTTATCTCTGATAAAGCCATCTGTGACAAACCAACAACCAACATCATACTAAATCATCAAAAACTGATAGCTTTCACTTTAAAATCAGACAAGACAAGAACGCCTACTATCACCACTCTAGTTCAATATGCTGTGTTCTGGAAACATTAGCCAGAGCAATTAGACAAAAGAAAGGAAAAGCCAGACGTGGTGGCTCACGCCTGGAATCCCAGCATTTGGGAGGCTGAGGCAGGAGGACCATTGTGAGTTCGAGGCCAGCCTGGGCTACAAAGTGAGCTCAAGGCCAGCTTGAACTGCATAGAGAGACCCTGTCAAAAAAAAAAAAAAAGAAAGAAAGAAAGAAAGAAAGAAAGAAAGAAAGAAAGAAAGAAAGAAAGACAAGGAATGTGGGTAGGAAAGGAAGAAGTTACATTACCATTATTGCCAGATGATATTGATATAGGTGAATGAAATGCCCAACCTACTATGTCCGTGAGTTCATGTTCTCTAAAATTGAAGAATGAATTTTAGGAACAACAGAGGTGAAGAGTAGAATATATTTATTGAGAGAAAGCTTCTGTCTGAAGAGAGACAGAAGGGGGTCCCAAGTGGGTTGCCCCTAAAATCAACTTCTATCATATTTAAGACACTGATATTTGGATTTTTCTTTTATATGCTGCTAACTCTATCCTGAAACACATACAATATTTTACTTACTCCTCCTACATAGAATGGGAAATGGTCTCCAACAGGTTCAGACATTTTCTCAAGGTCAGAGAACTAGAAAGGGACAGAGTTAAGACTCCACCCCAGATAGTGTGACCATGAGTCCAGGATCTTTCATGTTGCTTCTGTTTTCAAGAGCAGCTAATATGTGATGGCAAACTGTTCAAATCCACTGCATATATCACTAGTGCTGTCCAAATGTGCTTCATTCTATCAAGTCACTATTCCTGGGTTTCATGTACGCCCTCAAGAGTGGGAAAGTGAAGTGATTATTTGTATCTTTCTGATTTTGGTGCCAATTCTTTTTATGGTGTCCTCCCCCTTTCATATACGCCTACTTAAATGAATAATCTGGTTACTACATGAGTCACATGAGCTTGAATAATTCTAAGAAGGCCTGTCATGAGCCAGGGCCTGTGCTTCCCAAGCTCCTAAATCTTGTGTGAATAGTTTTATTAGCCATATCTCTTTCTCTCCCTTTTTTTCCGTGAGCTTTGTGGCCGTATCGGCAATTGTGGTGATGATTTACAGTTTGTACTGTGCACTCTTTGAGATGAAGCGAAAAATTGAAAGGCTTATGTCAAACCCATTCATTCACAGATACATTCAAGATCAAATTAATTTTAAAGCACTTATGGGCCCTTTAATGTTTCTGAGTTTGGCTTTACAAATCTAGGGTGATTTTTAAGGCATAATATCTATTTCAAACTAAAGCTATTACAAAACTGAAAATATAATTTTTTTAATATAAAATGCTCTAGAATTAAATGGGTCATAGGATGGAAATTGAAGCTCAGATACTAAAGAGCTTAATACATTAAACACAATCCATCACTTGCTGGTAATTAACAAAAAGGACTCGGAGTCATGGGGTGCTGTGGTTGGAAGGGCCTTAGAGATCAGCCGATCCAGCCTTCTCATTTTAGAGATGGAAAAACTGAGGCCTAGAGCAGATAAGTGGCAGATAAGTCATTGGGTTGCAAAGACTATGAAAGCAGGACTGGCCTTTCCGAATTCGGCATTCAGTGTGCCGCAGGGCCTTCCCACGTCCACAGCATATATCACATGTGTCCTATGGGATTACCATCTGTGCATCATCTACTGCTATAGGTGCAGTTCTGCTGGGACCTGGGCACAACCTCATCCTCATGCAGACTGTTCTGGAGGCCTGGGACTCTGGGTCACTTTGTTTTTGTGTCCTTCACAGCATGCCACTCCAAGCCAGCAGGGTGGATAATCAGTGAGCCCTTGTTGGGAGAATGAGTAACAAAGATGAAGCATTCCACAGGTGTGAGTTCATTTGCTTTTTCCTGGCCTTTATTTTGACCTTCTTGCCCATGTCCATTCCTTCTGGGTTCACCTTTTGTTGAAGTTAATAGTTATTTTGGTCCATCTAGACTCCCTCAAGCTGATACAGCTCACTTGGTTTTGGGCTGCCACAGAAGGGTTTACTGACAGGCTTCTGCTTGAAACTGTGTGAACTGGAAAAAAGTAACTTCTTTCTCTGAGGCATTAGTGGTCCTTGACCAGGAGATATTGTAGCCCTCAGATGACCCTGGGTAATGACTGGAGGCACTTTAGGCTATTACACCTGCTCACCACTGCTGGCTTCAAGTGCATAGAGGCTAGGAACGTTGCTAAACATCCTACAGTATGTAGAAGATCCCCCTTCGCTCCCACAGCTTAACTGGTCCCAAATGTCAACAGCAGTGAGGGTGAAAAACCTGGCAAAGGGGAAAAAAGACCCTTTCAGATTTAGGCTAGGGTACAATCCCAGTGATTCAGTTAATACTTGATAACCATGTTATAAGTTAACATTTCCTGCATGAAATATCTGCTTGGACCAACACAGAATACTGCTAGATATTTGTATTTAGAAGCCACTTGAATCACTAGCCTTGTCAACAGCTCTGTGTTTTTCAGTTTTGAGAGAGACCCTTCAGACAGAAATCGCTACGGAATACAGCCTGAGACCTGGCTATTGAAATCAGGTTCAATCACAGTTTCTCAGAAAACTCCTTTAAAGAGATGAAGTTCCACACACAGTCTACGCTGGGTATGAATCACTGAAAGACCTGCCCCTCTCCTCCTTTCTTCCTTGGGGTGACACTGTTACCAAGTTCCAAGTTAGGGCTCCTCATGCTTCACTAATTAGCCCCCTTCTCTCCCGGCTGTTGATATATGCAGGTTGTTATCATCTCCACCCTACAATCAGGGAAGCTAAGGAGCTAACACCCTTGGTAAATTTGCCAGCTTTTAATTTTAGTACTTAGTTGGTGTTTGCCAAGTGCTTCACCTATATTCTTATTTGTGCAGTTTAGTGTATCTAAATGAGGTTTCACTCAGGTCCACAAGAACTGGTGATCTTAGTCATTTCTCTGTGAACTGCTTTCTAACTCTAGAAGCTTTGGCTGTGCTTAGTTGGCCCTCTGAACTCAGCCAAACAAGCTCAGAAAGCAGCACAGTGAGATGGTCACGCTGTAGGTTATGTCAGATTCCGGCAACTCAGCCTCCTGGCTCACGCACACCACGTGGGACCCGTTAAGAGTCCAGTTCCTTCTGGAACCTTTGGACCCACACAGGTCTGCTTCCTGGGTCTTGAAAATTTGGTTCTCTCTGAGGAATAGCAGAGACAGGTGAATGTACTTGAGGGTTAATTCAGGATTTAATTTCAAACTCAAGAGAACATTCCACCCTTCACCCTTCACTTCAGAGTAAATCTATATTACATTGTCTCTAGTTCACAGCTGCAAGAGTTTCTGGGCTGGAATGCTTTGCTTCTGGCTTGCTTGCCAGAGAGGAGGCTTCCTGGGGGCCTGTGCTGTTCTGAGAGTCCCTCAGATCCCCAGAGTAGGAGACTCTCAGGCAGCCCTCCCTAGCCTCAGAATCATGGATGCTCACAGAAACTCAGAGGATGGATTTTTCTCTGGCAGTCATTTCCTGTCATATTTATTCAAACATTCAATACCCCATGGGGACATTTTTTAAAAAAGGCAATAAAGATCGAATTAATTGTGATGCTCTGAAGATTTCATTTCCTAAATGAGCAACGCAGGGTCAGTGTCTGGAGGGACACGGCACTCCCAGGGGAAGGAGAGGCAGTGATGCAGATTAAGGGGGATCCCCCAGGAGTGATTGTCTAGGCTCCTGTCTGGAACCAGATTCTGGAGAAGCTTGAAGTCAGTCAGGGAGAGTTGAGAAGCTAACTGGACTTGCTTTCCTTGGCTGTTGGCTTATTCCAAAGGAACAGAGGGCATTTCCTGCCTCTTCTGGAGAGCGTGTAGCCAAGGTCTTATCACCTAGGGGTCTCTGCTTCTTTGGCCTAGGAAGAAGTTCATGTTCTCCCCCAAGTCTGAGATCGCTGAGGCAGTGAGATCTCATTAGTTAAGAGTGGGGGAGCTGCCCGACTTGAGGGACTAGTGAGTGGTCCCTGGTACTGGGAGGGTGCTGGTGTTACAGGTCCATACTGGCTGAGCCTTTGCTCAGAAACCAAAGGAAGCTGGGGATGATGTGAGCTGCTTGGGAACCTTAGCCAAGATGCCTGGAAACACCAACTCATCTGCCTCTGAGTTTTGCCGTGGGCTCTAGCCTCACCCTAGACCCCTGCCAATCGCCTCTGCTTCAGGCTTGATGGGGAGCTGTTGGCTTGCGAAAATGTATCCCGGCCATGAAGCTAACATTTCCCTGAATATCTTCCCTTTCCTAATGAGAACCTGGAGAAGCATTTCATCTGCTCAGAGGCCGAGCAGAAGCACCAGCGCTTTAATCTGGAGCTCTGGTATGTTATTAATACTCTGGTCACCTTTTCATTCATTTGCTTTTCTTGCAGAAGCTCCCTGGACAATTGTTTTTTTCAATGAGAATGATAAATGGGCTTGGTGTTTCACATTCTCTCTCTTTTTGGTATGGTCTGTGAATGCACTTTCATTTTCCAATTCTCAGATCTAACATGTCCAGATGTGTGTATGTGAGAATGTGTAAACGTCCTGATGAGCTCAATTTTCCTGGCGAGAACCCTGCCATCATGTGCAATATGGAGTCTAAATTATGAAACACAGAAAACAGAACCAAAATAGAGCTTTCTCATTAAAAATAAGTCACAGTCAGCTCATTTTGCTCATTGCTTTGATCCGAGTTCCCCTTCCATCAGGCACCTGGTGACAGGAGGGACCACTGTGGCAGCTGAAGCTTTGCCATGGTCATGTGTGTCGTTGTAATCCTCAAAACTGTTCCTTGAGAAACTGTCCATGTGCCTTCAACAGAGGCTGTGATGAGTCCGTAAACATGCCATGAAACCCTATTAAAGTATGCAAATATCAGTGAGGTCCAATAAAAACCTCCTGGAATCCTGTATGGTAGCGATTACTTTCCAGCAGAGCACTTCCCAGTGAATAGCAGTTAAAGTGATTAATCTGGCTGCTATGACTTTTGGGTCCAAGGGTTGAGGTGATATACCTCGTATTATAAAAATGATACAATTGCTGCTTTTTATGAGAGAAGAAAGGAAAGGCACAGGCCTTCTACTACAAAGACTTTTCTGCTGGGATATTGAGAAATCTTTCAGAAGCAAGGTGCAGAATCTATGTGTCAAATCACATTGGAGGCTCCCATGCAAGGCTGGATGTGGGTGGCTGAAAGAACAGCATTTTCTTTCCCAGAACTAAATGGGCAGGAGGAATGTTTTCTTTTGGGGATGGATAGAGGACAGCAGAAGATGTCTGTGTGGAACTGAACCATGGCAAGCCCTGATGCATTGCTAGTGGCGATGTGTTAATTGCGATGGTTGTAAATGGGGACCATCTGTTTTAGAATTATTAGTAGAAATGCAAGCACATTCCTTATCATTCATGTGATTTACTATTTTCTTAGCAGGATCAAGATGAAAGATTTTCAGTTGCATTTACAGGGATCAAATTAAGCTGATACTAAATCCATTTAGTAACGCTAGGAATGGTTTGGAGCTTTGCCTAATGCTTGAAGTCACACAAAATAAACATTATGAATGCTGACAGGCACCCATGATCTGTCTCCTCTCAAAGTTCTGTGTAACTATCAATTGGACAGGCAGTTTCTTCTGCAGCAGACAGAGGATGAGAAAAGGAATCTCAAAGTTGGTGGTGGTATCACCAGAGATCAAAAAGGAAGAGGAAGCCCACACCAAGTGGTTAAAGATGAGTCTCAAAGATCTTGGGTTTGTATAGGGGCTCCTTTCCTTTCTGCTTTTTAAGAAAATGAAACATTGGAGTGTAGGTGTGTGTGTATGCATATGTGTGTATGATGGGGTAGAGAGAGTGAGATTTACTAAAATAAATGGAAAAACCTCAAATTCTCAAACTCAACAAATATAAAAAAAATCACGTTAAAGGAAAAATAAAACATCTGTTTTTCTGACTTTGTTCTCATTTTCCCTGAGTACTTTTGAACATCAGAAATTTAGATTTTTTTTTTTATTTTACTTATAAACTTGAGTCCAGTACGATATGCTCACTTCAGGATCAAGGGCTGATGAATCTGAGTGAAGTCATACATAAACCTGAAACTGCAGTAACTGGCATGAAAATAATCAAGGTATTTAAAGATGTACAGATCTTGGGGTGCCCAGGTCAGCTGCTTTATGTGGGAAAGGGCTTCCATGAACAAGATTAGACTTTAGGGACAGTGTTAGCTGCTGACAATTTTGATAGGTTATTTGGAGGGTGATGACTGTTCTTGAAATTGGTAGAAAATAAAACAGAAAAGGAAAATGAGCCACCATCTTTCCCAGAGGACTTAGGGGCACTCTGAAATGAACTATGAGGCCTTGGCTGGCTCCATAAATCTCTGCTTCTGCTCTTGCTTCACTTCTACTCACTCTGCGTCAGTGCTGGCTAGTGACAATCTCTGTGATGTTGCAAAAGTTCTATTTCTTTTCAAAAATTAAAACAAACTTTAATTAGCAAAATAATTCCGTGATGTCCAACATGGGTCACCACTAGGCCCAAGAGCCTTACAGAATACTTGAAATGGATCAGTGTGACTGCATTAGAGATAAATTATATTTTACTTTAAATAATTTAAATAGCCAACCCTCAGTTAAGTGCTTGATGCTGGGATGGTGTTTCAACTAAGGGCTTCATGATGAGTCCGCCACGGGAAGCTGCCAGAGAGATGGTCAGTGACGTGGGGAGGCACTGGATAGGAAAGGGCGTAGCCATGTGGTCAAGAGATCTTCATGGGTGTGGAGGCCTTGGGTTGGGCCTGAGTTTGTCTGAGGAAAAAGCAGAGAAGGAGCCCAACTTTGCGGCACCTGCCTGTAATCCTAGCATTCTGGGAAACCGAGGCAGGAGAATTGCATGTTCAAGTTCTGCCCAGGCAACTGTGTGACACTCTGTCTCAAAATAAAATAATAAAAAGGCTGAGGATGTAGCTCAGTGTGAGGGTCTTGGGTTCAGTTCCCAGTACTGGGATAAAAAAGGGGGAGATGAAAAAAAAAAAAGAATTCTAGAGTGACCTGACAGTTGGGAAGTGACAGTGCTGATGGTCAGTCATGTGTGCTTAACCCGGAGGCTGATGAGATGAGAGAGCACAGGAGAATGAGGCTCAGAAGATGCATTTTAGTGACGAATGCTGCGTTGTTACAGTAACCTGAGGCTGTGGGGCTAGCAAGGGCAGGCGAGCCCTGGCTGCACCCGGACAGAGGCTGTTTAGGCTTCAGCTCTCTGCCACCTTGAAACTGCTCAGCTGATAGCCACTTCGTGCCTTAGAAAGCAGGGTCCAGTGTTCATTTTACAAGTGCATCACCGCACCAGGCTCAGGTAGAAACTTCAGATGGGGCTTAAGAGATTAAACACAACATCTTCCTTATGCAATCACTCCTGGTAATTGGAAGGAGGATTTGGAAACCATGGTTACCATAGAGAACTAAGATGAAGATCAAAGGTGATGATTTCCAAATCCAAGGAACCAGAATAGGTTTGAACAAGAGCTCACATATGTACTTGTGCAGACGATCTGTTTGTCTTTGGCAAATTCATCCTTTTAGGGAGCAAGCTTGGAAAACAGAATTGTAGTTCTTGCAACCTTGAAGCTTAGTGCAAAGACTCAATCCTAGGTTTCAGGAATCCTGATAGGCTGGGAGAAACTAGGTTTCTAATAGGCATGATATTTCTTTAGACATGATTCTCATGCAGGACAATGATTCTTGTTCCTGCTGGTGGGCCTATTGGGAGGAAAGCTTGGAATCTACTGCTAAAAACACGTGTACATGATGCTTCAGAATAAATATGTTCCAGAAGGGCATAATGACACAAGCCTGTAACCCAAGCACTCTAGGAGGCTGAGGCAGGAGGACTGCAAGTTTGAGCTTGCACAGGCAATGTAATGGCTTAGTGAGGCTGTCTCAGAACAAAAAATAAAAAGGGGTGAGGATATAGTTCAGGGCAAGGGCAGTGGGTTCAATCTCCTGTACAATTAAACCACACACACACACACACACACACACACACAGAGAGAGAGAGAGAGAGAGAGAGAGAGAGAGAGAGAGAGAGAGAGACAGAGAAGTTCAAATGGACACTTTTTAGATTGTAATAAAGATCAGCGGACCACTTTCCAAGGAAGACCCCACATTCAACCAATAGAAGGGATCAGGGTGCCTGACATATTAAGAGAACCCCAAGTTGTCACACTTGCTGTGATTTTTTTCAGCCTTTGAGAAACAATGTATTATTGCATGTAAGTTAACAAATTGCTGAATAATAATGTAAACCTTTCTTGTCAGTGAGATGTGTTAATTGTGCAAACTCACCACACAAATTCTTCATTGTTTATGCATTCTCCAAAATAGCTTTCCCTCATGGTGATAGAATCAGCTAGGAGGTGACAGAAATAATGTCTTCACATTATTCCAGGTTTAGCTTTCAAAATGAGCATGAACTAAAAGCGGAAAGAGCTTTAATACATGAATTCACTTATGCGAGCCTTGACAAAGACGGATGCTTAGCATCAGCGCGGCATCTGTCATAATAATAATGATAATTGCTAATGATTAGAACAGCCACAGCAACAACATGCTGTCATCTGGATATAAAATGATGCCACTAACTCAGTAGACTTGTTTTTGAACTTTGTTTTTCGCCTTCAGTATCGGGGCAAGTGTGTGCTTCTCCATCCTTGTTTTCTTGATAGACCTCCGTGAGAAGATTTCTCTTAGCAGCTGCCTCTGACTGGATTTTATCTTAAGTTCAAGGCTGAGATAGTTCTGTTGGGCACATGCACAGGTATTCCTGGATACCTTTATAGGAGATGTGCCGTAAGGAGAGGACAGACCAGTGACTCTTGTTGCCATTTCACTTTGGCATTTACAATGACAACAGCCATAAAAATGTATCTTAATTAAACATCAAAAAGCAGTTGGAAAGAAACAACTTCTGTAAATATTTTCCTGATGGAAAATGCTCCAGTCAGAAGTTTCTTCCTAAGCTCTGAGACATGCACCTACTGCCTACTTAACGTGTTCACTTGGATATCTTGACATCTCCAATTTCAGCATATCACCACACGGAGATGACCATGTGGCTAGTTTAACAAGTAGGGTGTCAGTTTGTGTTGTCCCTAAGGCACCAGTAGTGCCTCCCTTTACATCTGAATGCAAATTGGTTCAGACAAAAAATTCTATGGCCACCCTGCCCAAAGACACTCATGGCTTTTCTTCTCCAACATCCCTCACACCCCCAAACTTATGGCTCCACTGATGTTCCTTTTCTTTGTTACTGACACCATCATCTTTCTGGTGACTAAGAAGTACTATAATGTGGAAGAATGACCCACCCCTCTCACCGAGTCTTATAGATTTTGCCTCAGAAAAGTTCTCTCCAACTAAGTTCTTTTCTCTACCTTCTTGTCATGGTACAAGTCATCCACTATCCTCTCTTGCCAGGGTGATTCTGTGAAATCAAGGGACCTTCCCATTGGTCCCTTGACTCTCATCTTGCTTCTTGGCAACTTGATTTCTACCCTTTTGGGACTATGGTCTGACTGTGCCATTCCTGCGATAGCTTCTCATCATCCTTGAATAAAGTCCTGAGCCCACAGGGCTTCAAGGGTAACCTGTGGCACACCTGTGCTATTCTTTCCCTTCCAGGCATTCAGAACCCCAGGAAGAGACCTCAGAAAGCATTGTACCCACTCTCTCTGAGCAGCTGCACATACAACTCTTCTAATTTGGCCCACTACTCCCTTCAGCTGGCTTGCTCTTGCGGATTTCAGCTCATTTGTTGTTTCCTCCAAGCTTTCTATGAGCCATTCAGACTAGGTGCAGTGTTCCTGCCAGGTCCAGACCACATGTTCTCTATCAGAGCACTTACCACAGTTGCTTTCTGATGGACTATGCTGTGAGCAGGTGGGAACTATGTCCATCTGCTTATCAGTGCAGCCCTAGCACCTGGCTCAGAAGTGAATGTCATCTAAATGACTAACATAGTTAAGGTACACAAACCACAGGGTAAGGACTGTCTTCTGTGCCGTGTGGGTCAGACTCTGCTCCTGCCTTCCACAATACATTGTGCAAGCTGGTCATTTGGTACCTCATGTTATGAAGCTCATACGTTACATGACACAAGATTACTTACAGGACGCTCTAAAGGTGTTGCTATTCCAGAATGCTAGTGATAGAGTTTAAGCGTGGAGATGGAGCATGCATCAGTAAACACAGCTGTCCTTGAGTCAGGGTCTGCAGGATGTTTCCTAATGCAAAACCTTTTCTGAGAGCTCAGCCCTCAAAGGCCGAATGAAGACGGTCGCCTTAGTCCTCACTGCAGTACTAGCCGGTCTGCTCTCTTCAGTAGAAGCTGGGAAGAGCTTTTCACATTTTGTTCACTCTTTTAAACACAGCTACTAAGAAAAGAATCTCAAGGCCTATGTGTCTCTTCTGCCAGTATCAGGGACCAGATGTTTTGGAGAAGGATGTTAAAGATTTGTAAATGTCTGGGTATCTTCAGGTTGAAAGAACTGTACTTTATATTTGTTTTCAAACTCTGGCCAAGGTGATCCAAGCTGAATGAGGTTTGCATGAGAGGTCAGAAAAGGACTAAATGGTAATTTGTGAAATAAGTGTTTTGCCGGGATAATCTAAAATCAACTGATGTTCTGAGTGATAATAATATTTGCTCTTGTTATTTAGTTGTGTGTTAGACTGACTGCCCTTATGGTGTTTAACAAACACCGCCTTGTATCGTGTGTGGCAAGTTTGTAGAATTAGCCACCATTAGAATACAAAGAATGAAGTTTTGTCTCTCACTATCCAGGCCTCTGTCATCCAGAGGTTTGGCCTCATGTTACTGTCCTTTTCATCTCTTCTCTTCCAAATAGAGAGCATTTCCACCAGGCAGTGAAAGTACTTCAGGCACTGGAGTCATTCAGGCCAAAAAGTATTTATGAAACTCTTATGGTGTACATGGTGCTGGCCTATGAGCGGGCTGCCAACTGTGGGTACCTATCTAGACTCTGCTACTTTTTAACTAGATGACCATGGACAATCCAATTTGTCCAGCCACCTTTGAAATGGATAACAGACAGTGAAATGGGAATGATCACAATTCCAGGCTAGAAGAGGGGATGGGTGGGGTCAACTGGAAAAATGAATACAGCATAAGAGTGTGACATTGTCTTGGCATATCTGGCAGGTGCCTGATAAATGGTACTACTCAGAATAACCCAGGCACTCTGATTCCTGCCGATAACAGACACGGTTTGCTGTTCTATGCCTCCCATCTCTTTCCAAGGAAGCGTGTGGCTGGCGGGGAGCGGAGTAGCCATGAGTGGGAGACAGTGTTCACAGAACTGTATCATGCTCCCTTCCTACCTCCACTCAGCTGCAGCGCCCTTCTGACCACTGAGGCAATGTTCCTGAATTCCTTGCCACAAGTAATTGCTTCTGCTGCAGGCACACAGGAGGCCAAGAACTCTGATTTCCTCTCACGGTGTCTATTTGTAATTAGCTACCAGTTGGCCATCACTATGTTCAGCAAGGGTAAAAATACAAAAGATTCAAGAATCAGTCTGCTTCAGATGTGTAGGGAGTGGGTAGATGGAGGAAGAACAAAGACAGAAAAGACAGGTATCTTGCGGAGACTTTATAATTCTTATATTTCGCAAAATACAGGGGAGCCAGGCCCAGCGAATTCTTTCTCTTCTTTCTTCAGCCTCTTCTTTTGCTGCTATGGCTTTCCCTCCCGCTTCTTCCACCACTTTGATTATCATTAGCGGCAGAAGCAGCACCATTAAGTTTTACTGAGAACGTGTCACACACCAGGCATTGGTCTATGTGAGATGTTCAGTTAGCCTAGAAATCACCTCAAAGGCTCGTGTGTTCGGAGACTGGGCTTTTGGATGGCAGCTGTATGATGGGGTGCTGTGCTCATCAGTGATTTAATCCCTGAAGAGTTCAGAGGTGAATGTGCTGCTAGGAGCTGAGGTCTGGTTGGAAGAGGGGTTGTCACTGGGTGCATGACCTGGAAGAGTGTACCTCTGTTATGGTTGAACTTGAGAAGTTTTTGTTTAGAAGTTTAACTGAGAGACTCAGCAGGGAGCCAGGATCCTTACTTTGTAAATATCCTCATCTTATGCAGGAGGAGGGCACAGAGATTTTGTGAGTGCTACACCCACTCTGGGATGGGGGTGGGGGTGGCCTGTGTACAATAGAAGTGGGGAGAAGAGGTTTGTGCCTCTATTTTGCTCTGACTGCTGCCTTGAAGTGTTGCCCCAGTGCCATGCCACCCTACCTTGCAGCCAGCAAATTATGGACTGAAACCTCCACAGATAGTGAGCTAAATAAACCTTTCCTTCCTTCATTGTGGGTGTTGGGTGTTTTGTTCCAGCAATGAGAGAAAAGTAACCAAGATAACCTCCCTCTCTGGTTCCTCCCTTCACTCTCTGCTTCCTGGTTTCCATGAAGGGAGCATCTTTCCTCCATCCAAAACCTTTCACCAGCCAACTGTGGATAGAAAACCTGAGCCAAAATAAACCTGTCCTCTTTTGGGGTGTGGGTGTTGTATATTTGGTCTCGATAATGAGAAAGTGACTAAGATCCAAGCCATTTACATGCATTGGAGAAGCCCATGGGTACCTTGTCAATCAGCCAGTTCAGAAGAGGATTTTGAACTGCAAGTAATAATTTGAGAGTTGGAGTCAGTATCAGTTTTCTAGGGCTGCTGTAACAAAGAACACACACAGTGCAGTTTAAGCAACAGAAATTTGTCTTGCAGTTCTGGAGGCTGGAAATTCAAGATCAAAGTGTGGGCATGGTCAATTTCTTCCAGGTCTGTGAGTAAGACTCTGTTCCATATCACTTCCTAGCTTCTAGCAGTGTGCAGGCAACATAGACGCACTGTTCTAATAGCAGCCTTTATTGTCGTATGGTGCTGTCTCTGGGCAAGTTTGTGTCCAAAATCACTCCCAACCCCATTTTGGGACACTTGTGCCTCCTTTTAACTTGACTACTTGTGAAAACCCCTGGTTTCCAAATAAGATCGTATTCTGAGATACTGGGAGTTAGGACATCAAACTACTTTTCTATAAGGCATAGTTTAACCCAAAACAAAGTCATAGGAACAAATGAAAATATTAAGGACATGTAGAAGGAGGAGAGAATTAAGAAAAGGAGATTAGAATTTTCAAAAGTAATGTTGAATACCCAAGGCACATTATGAGTAAAAGGACACCATGGCTTTGGCAGTTGGCAGAGTAAAGGACAGATGCTTGATCTTGGGTGTGGACTACAGCAAAACTTGGTTGGGTAGGCTCTCATCATTCCATGGCCCAGCCCTCATGGTGCTTTGTAAATATTTTGTTCACAACTGAATGAAGATAAAGGGACTTCCTTGAACTAACAAATAATTAATCTCCATTGTAGAAGGATCAACAGGATTTAATCAATTTGTTTCATATTTTTGTTGAAAACACTCAGATAATGTTCAGATCAAAGAACATAGAGAACACACATCCTAAAATGATTTAAGGGCTCTTCCTTGTAGTAGACACTCAAGGGAAAATGTTCACAGTCACCAAGAGACCATATCATTGCTACAAAGAGAATTTAATTCTTTGTTTCTCAGAATCTAGAATATGAAAAGCATCAAGCACAACTTTGGGGTCAGTGGAATCCACAGAGAGATCAAGAACAGCCTGAGAGCTGTGGTGTGCACCTGTAATCCCAGCCCTTCAGGAGGCTAAGGCAGGAGAATCACAAGTTTGAGCCCAGCTGGAGGAACTTAGTGAGACCCCATCTCTAAGTAAATAAATTTTAGAAAGCGCTGAGGTTGTAGCTCAGTTTGAAGGTTCTGGGGTCAATCCTAAAAAAAAAAAAAAAGCCCAACAAACCAAACCAAACCAGGAAAATACCAAAACACAATGTAAGGAATCTTGGGATAAACTGTGGTAAAACATTCTGGTATTATTTTGAATTAATTGTTCAAAACATGTAATGGATTTCTAAACAGTTTGTCCTGAACTGACTGAAACTTCAGTGCAAGTGAAATCATTGTATTTTGTAGCACATAAGCATCCAAATGACGTAAAAAAGTTAGCGGGGTTCTCTCCTGTCTTGCTTTCTGTCTAAAAGTTTCCGAGCCAAGCCATGTAGGGGCAGAGCTGTTTCTTCACCAGAGACTATAATTCCTGCATGCCCAGAAATGTATGCAGCTTCACATGGCCTGCAGCAGGCTTTAATTACCCATGAACGCGCCACCTGTCTCCTTTTTAGTGCTTGATCACAAAACACATCATCACTGACTGTGCGGTGTGACTGAAAGTCTCCACTGAGATGCGCGTTCATGGAATCTACAGAGGAAGAGCGCCCAGGGTCCAGGCAAAGCAATGTGGTGAGTGCAAACCTGCCCCATCCTGTTCCCTGAGGATTCTGTTGAGGGATCTGGTCTCAGAGTTGTGGATCAGGCCGAGATGAGGTGGATATGAGAAGAGAAGGGGTGGGAGGTCAGTCTAAAAAGCCCCACAGGAAGGAGAACGTGTAACTCAGATAGGATTACAGCTCCCCTCAGAGCTGGGAGATGACCGGGCCGGGTGGGAGGAAGGATGGACGGGCTTTGTGCTCGGCACCTGGAGGCTTTTGTGCAGCCCCGTGAAGCCACCCTCAGGGCAACTGCTGTGTGCGTTCTGTGTGACTGCGGCTGCCCATCCCTGGGGGGAGGGTGGGGGAGGGAAGGGAGGGGGCTGAGGACTGGAGGAAGGCTGGTGTGGGACAGTGGGGGCAGTGCTGGCCTTCTGTGGTGACTTCCAGAGAGAGCACTTTAAGAAGAGTAGCAAGTCATGATGTCTTTAAAGTAGTTGCAGATAATTTTGGGCATAGTAAAAATCAAACAGAACAGAATAGAATAGAAACAATAAAAACAAGATAATGACTGCAATAGAGGACTTCAAAACAAGCCAATAGTAAACCCAAAATTGCTACCATCTTCTTATCTTTGAAATAGCTGCTCCTGCCATCAGATTTGATATAATCAAACAAAACCAAAAAGAATAAAACCCAACCCAACAAAACAATGGAAACAATATAGGACTTCCAAAACAGACCATAGGGAATCAGCAATGGGTGCAACCCTCAGAAGGAGATGCCCTCCTAGATGCCACACTGCATACCAATATCCTCTGAACCCGTGGTCAGACCACTGGCCCTAGACCTGCAATGTTAGCGAAACACCAGAGAATCTCAGGCATCCAATTGCATTTCACTGCCATAGCTATCCTCACAGCCTGTTTCTCCAGATAAGCGGGTCACTTATAGTGGCGGTGGGGCTGTGGGAGGGGCTGTGGGATGGTACTTCCTGTTTCCAGCCCAGGTGCCGGAAGGGGCTGGGGTCTGGCTGTTCCAGTCCAGTGGGGTCTACACATGGCACTGGTCCCCAGACTGGCTTTGCTCACTGATGTGCCCTTTGTTCTTTCTATCCCCAGTCCACAAATGGCCCCAACATTGAATTTAGAGTTAAATTATTTTATCTGGTGTGAGAGATTCAACCTATCTAAGCTGCAAATAATTTTCCTAAAGCAAAGGATATAAGACTTGGGATATTTTATCAAGCCTTCCTTCAGGCATGGCGTTGCTTCCTTAATTAGCACTTTCATTCCATGTTTAACTTTGTTGTATTTTTAGTGCAAGAGTCTCAAGATACTAGAATTTTAGCTATCTACATATCCCACATGGAAGTTTATAGCTTCTCATAGAGCAGATTTCTAGCTGATAAACTTGAAAAAATTGAGTGAGTTATATTACAACATAATGCCTTTATTGATGTAAGCCATGTGCTCTATAGATTTTAAAATCACCTCATCCACTTTATTGTAGAAATGAAGGGGCATATGTTCATATTTCAATTTACTAAAATCTATGCCAGTCTTTTGTTACCTGTGTGCTATGCTAGCTGGAAAGCTGGATGTGTGAACAGGCTATGTGGGAACATACCAACTGGTTGAGATTAAAACTATTAGGAAGAAGCAGATGAACATGTAGTTTAATAAGCCACCAATATTTCTCTTCTTTCTTTCTTTCTTTCTTTCTTTCTTTCTTTCTTTCTTTCTTTCTTTTTTTCTTTCTTTGAGACAGGGTCTTACCATGTAGTTGAGGCTGGCCTTGAACTCACTTTGTAGCCCAGGCTGGCCTCAAACAATGATCCTCCTGCCTCAGCCTCCAGAGTGCTGGGATTACAGGCATGTGCCACCATGCCTGGCTCTAGCCACCAATATTTCATTTCTTTCTTCCTCTCCTCTCCTCCTCCTCTTCTTCTTTCTCCCTTCCTCTTTATCTGTCTGTCTGTCTATCTCTCCCTCTCTCTCTCTCTCTCTGGGGCCCCACTCACTACTACATAGACCAGCCTGGCCTTCAACTTGCGATCCTCTTGCCTCAGCTTCCCAGAGTGCTGTGATTACAAGCATGTGTCACCATGCCTGTTGTTATTTATATGACATAATTCATACCTCAAACCTAATCTTTGAACATAATTCATTTATTTTCAATGAGAGGATGGTGATAATGGCTGTATCGCAATCATTAAAGGAACTACAATACAACTTAAAATATTAATGTTAATTTTATTTAATACACGTGTACTGAGTACTGTGCTGAGTGCTCTGTGAAATAGTGCTAAATAATTTTCATTGATGGTGCAAATATAGTACAGTAAGTGTCTTTGGCAAAGCCTGACAGTAATTTATTAATGGTGTGCTGAAGAATACACATGGTTATTGCCAAACAGTTTGTGGGACCACGAATTTTAGAAAGAAAAATGTGGAGGAAGACTCATCAGAGATGGGTTAGAGACAGAGGCTGGAACAGCACTCAGGGTTATGCCACTGAGTCAGAGAGACTGGCTTGAATCTCGGCACTGGCCTTGGTCTGGGTACTCTGCACTGCCCTGCAGAGTGACTGGCCATGTTGGGTCTTTGAGGCCACCCCTCACTTACACTCATCATTTCAGCCACATCCTTCCAGTTCAGAGTCCTCACATGCTTCTACTTCTTTGTCCAGATTCCAAGTCTCAAACCTCTCCATTCCAAGGGCATGCACCACCTTCTGCCCCAACATGACGCCACAGCCCTTGGGGACCCGGAAGCATAGTGTGTCAGGCCCATCTTCCCGGTCTCTTCCCTCAGCTGTTTCTACTCTGTGGCTCAGGGGCCAGCTGGACGTGGATTTCCCTACACGGCTGCTAGTCTTATAAAGGGAAGTGGGGCCTAGGTCCCGTCTGCTTTAGGGGCACCTTGGACTTACTTGAATCTTCTGCTATGCTGACTCACATTCCCTTGTTGGTTTTGGCACAAGAGTGGAGGGTGGATATAGGAACTTTAGCATCTCAACTGCAGTCTCTTTCTCCAGTCGCTCCTTCTAACACTGACCCTCTGGCTAGCAAGAAAAGAAACCAGATCACCAAGAAACACTCAGAGGTGTTTGGGTAGTAGGTAGATGGTGACAGGAAGAGGTAGACAGATTGACTTAAAGTATCCCAAGTAGAACAGCCCCCCATATGTCCATATGTGAGGACGCACTCCAAGATCCCAGTGGATGCTGAAAGATGCGGATGGTTCTGAATCTTTTAAGTTAATGTCTTTTCCATCTTAACTAAACATTTATCCCAAATGATAGCTGTAACTCTTATAATTTGAAGTGATGGCCAAACTAGCTTGGATAGTTTTCTTTCTGTGCAACTTCACAGAGTCATTCTTACCACTGGCCTTAGCAACTTGAATGTAATTTTGTTTTTCTTCCTTACTAAGGCAAGAGCTTTCACTTTTTCACAGAAAGGAAGCATATTGCAGCTTATCTTTGGTATACCAATTTGCCAGCAGCATCACTCTTGCACTTCACAGTCATTGCTAAGTAAAATAAAGGTGACTTGAAAACAACCACTGTGATCTTGCAACAGTTGCTCTGATAATCAGGAAGGAATACTAAGTGACCGGCAGGTGGATATAGCATAAAGTGTGAATCTACTGCGCAAGGTGATGATTCATGTCCTGGACGGGACAGAGTAGAAAGGAGTGAGATTTCATGAATTACTTCTGGAATTTTCCATTTAGTATTTTTGGATCTTGGTTGGCCAGTGGTAACTGAAATCTTAGAAAGGGATGCTACAGATAAAGAGATACTGTATTCCAAGACATCCTGCATGTGGCAGCTGGAAAAAAGGTCTGAAGATCAAGAGAGGCTGTGGTTAAAGTTGCTGACTATTGGTGGCTAAAAGAATGAGAGTGGATGAGTTTAAAAAGGACACACAAGAAAACGGGAGAGAGGAAGAGAGGTTAGAGGAAGAGCATCTGGAAAGAAGTGGGAGGGAGCAGTAGAGAAGTAGGAGGTGAACAGAGCGACCTCACCATCTCAGGAATGGACCAGAGCCTCCAACACAAACAGATCACAGCAAAGAGCTTGAGGCCTCCTGGAAAGCTGACCAACCCTCACTTACACTTGCAGTCCTTAAAAGTTCATTTTGTAACTCTGTTGTTGGTGTGGTAGATTTTCAGAGAGAAGGCAACATCAGCCTTAGATTTAAAGGCATCTTTGGTTCAGGAACAGTAAATTTTTCCTATGATCTTCCTTTATGACTATTTTAAGTTTCAACTCACACAACAGCACCAAGAGATACAGCCTAGCCCTGGCATCTTGCATTTGCAAATAGAAAGGTCACCTGGAAGAACAAAATACGTCTCTGGAATCTGGCAGCTTGGAGTGAGGAAGAAGAAGGCTGCTGATGTAGTTGCTGAGAAGTAAAGTGGAAAAACAGCTCCTGGAGATCTAGACAGCTGAGTGCATGCTTAAGCAGTGACCACAGGATGAAACTGGAGGAGGGCAAACTTCCGGAGGACATTGTAAAGATGTAAGGGTGAAGCCAAAGGTGCAGTGGAGACCCCAGAAGTTTGGAAAAGTCAGGAACGTGGATCATCCAAGGAAAGCTACAAAAACCGAGCAGAGAGGGTTTAAGAGAGAAGCTGTGGGAGCGGAAATCCTTGGAAGTGCCCTGGGGGTGGAATCACCCAAGCCCTTTGGAGCTCGCAACCAGATTGCTTCAAATGCTGAGCATGAAACTATAGGACTTAATGTTGGCCTTGCTGGATGTTGGACTTGCTTTGTTTCCAATGCTTTATATTCTCCTGTTTGTAACTGTTGGAATGGTAATGTTTATCCTGTACCTTTGCATTTCAGAAATGTTTAACCTTGTTTCATTTGTGCAGGGGGTTACAGTTAAGAGTTTGCCATAGATATGGGAGGATATTTGGGACTTGGACTTCTCAGCAATGCTGAAAATGTTTGGACTTTGGCAACTCTTGGAAATGGACTAAATGTCTTTTGTATGAAAGAGGTGCATGAGTCTTTGGGGGCCAGGGGTGGAATGTCATGGTTTATGTCAGTGGCCCCCAAGCCTCATGGCTTTGCATTATGCATTTGTGATTGGTTCATTGTCTAGCCCTTGGATTGGAGATGTGAGTGCTACACCTGCCTAGGGGTGGAGCCAGGATGTGATGTAATGGCAGGAAGAAGTTGTGTCTCTCTCTCTTGCGGTTTTGGCTTGCTGTTTGCAGCTGCCATGAACTGCGGCCCCACCATGCCACCCTGCCTTGGAGCCAACTGAGTATGGACTGAAACCTCCAAGAACTGCGAGAAATAAACCTTTCCTTTCCCAACTTTGGGCATCAGGTATTTTGTCTCAGCGACCAGTAAAAAGTAACTAAGACAGACATTAATCAAGGCAAAAGAAAAAGGAATACAAGGTGCTTCAGGGCACAGTGTGTGGGAAGCAACACCGTGATGAGAATCATTAGGAGAGATGCCCACCACTCCCCTGACTGGCAGAGTCTCTGCTTCCAGCTCCTGAGGGGTGGGCAGTGTGGACAGATGCTAGGATTATCAACCCCCATGTGACCCTGAACAGTCTACACTTCCCTGAGGAGGCCAGCGGACTTCCAGATGTTTTTCTCCTTGGGTTGACTGTCAGGAAAAGGTAAGGCTGGGAAGGAGCCATGTTGGTGTTTCCCCTTCTGTTTGATCAGAGTGACCTCTAAAGGTCATTGTCAAAGGAAGAAACACCTGCGGTGAGCAGGCCAGGGGCCTGGCTGTGGATGTGCTGCATGTTTCCTGTCAGCAGGCATCCGAGACTCCTCTCCCATCTGGTCCCCTGGCCTGAGCAGCCATCTACTGTGAGGACTGGAACCCAGATCCCAGGCCTCCCAGTTCCTCAGCTGGTGCCTTTTCACCAGCCAGCACCCAACTGCATAACAATTTTTGTGCTTTTGTATTTTCATCTCTGAAAGGAGGATAGTAAAAATAGCACTCAAGTAAGGAATTATGATTGCACTGGAGAATAGGCAAGAAAAAAAATCCTTGAAAATTTAGCATCCTGTCACTAAGCAATCACAACATGTTTTAAAGATTATGACCTAACAAAAATTACCCAGGTATTCTGCTCTGGAAGTGCTCAACAAACATGCAGAATGTTTGTGAATGGACTAGTAAAAATCATCTTCAAGGAGAACCCCACTGAATGTTAAACACACTTTCGGGGGAGGGGGATCCCTCAGAGTCATTCTCAGGTTTTGCCAAGGAATTTCACAGAATTCATTCTTATGGAGATAGGAATAGTGTAAAACATGGTAACTTTCATGTTTAAAAAAAAATTTAAAAACCTAAAATGTATTTTAATAAGTGAGATACATAAGTTTTTTATGTTCTCAATTATAGAAATTAATAGACGAAAAGAAAGCTTGTGCCTAACTGGAATCTGAAATCGTGTGATGTTGACATCCAGCTCACATAAGCTCCTCACCCAGGACAAGATGCTGAGTGCTGATGGCAACTGCTGCTGTAAGTATTGTCCATAGTTGGGTCAATATCACACTAAGTATGTGAAAAAAAAATTAAAAAAAAAAAAAAAAAGAAAAAGTTAAAAAAAAACCCAACCCCAAACCAAGTGAAGTTTAGCTACAAAAGTTGACTTCTTGCTCACCTCCGCTGCGGGCTTGGTGGGGCTCTGCGCCATGATTCCTAAATCAGGGATATGTACTGAAGAAGCATCTACCATCTTGAGTACTAGCTGAGCTCCCAAAGCAGAACTAAAGATGACTCTGGAGGCCTCACATAGGCCATCAAAGTTTCTGGCTCGGTGGTAGCCTGTGTCACTTCTGCTTTCCACACACTGGCTGCAGCTAATCTCATGCCCACCCTCGCCATCAGGAGGCAAGAGGGCCCATCTTGTCCCGTGGCAGGAAGTAGGAAGCTGCAAGTGCCTGCTGAACAGCATTAATGAGGATCACAGTTGCCTGTACCATGTGTGTCTCCTCTTTTTACTTCTCAGGAGATTTCCAGCTTTGATTAGTTACCATGTATACCCCATGCTGCCCATTCATCCAGGCAAAACTGCTCCAGGAATGGACATTGATGCCTTTAAATCAACAAAAATACTCTTGTCATGGTTGTGATTGGTCTGGGACAGGAGATACAAAGATGTACAAAGAGAGGTCTACAGAGGCTTCTGGGAAACTTTCTCCTCATTTTTCCAGGGTATCTCCTAAGAGAAATTCCTCATATCCCCTGGATAACAGAGAGATAGGGTGGAAACTGAACTGCTCCTGGCAGCCATTTTCTCAGCAAGAGAAGAAACCAGTCACAAGGTGAAGGTGACTCTATGGATTATAGAGTGGGGTGATAGAAAAACCTGTTCCTTGATGAAATGATTGGCTGCTGGATCAGCCCTAAAGACTATCATCTCTGGACCTCCAATTTTCCAAGTCAAAAATGACCTCACTGTTCCAGCCACTTTGAACTAAGGTATTTCATTACTTGCAGCCCAAAGCATCCACCGTGGTGTCCTCTCTTAACTAGGTTTTCTGTTCTTCTTGATTTGTAGCCTCTGTCCCCAACCTGGCCTCATTTTTTATACTTTACTGACTGCCTTTTCTTCTTGATTAGAATATGGATTTATTTGACAGCCATGTAGCTTCTTAGTTCCTTCTTTGTTTACTGACTTCCTGACCTATAAATATGGTCCAATAAACTTTTACTGTCTCCCAGGTTTCGCCCACTGCTTGGTTGTACCCATCCAATGCTAGCAGGAAGACTGGTTTCTCAGGGATATTTTTGCTTTTAAAGTCAGGCCTTTTTTCTTGCTAAATTGTATCTTGCCTGCGCACTGATTGAAACTAAAGCAGCTCACATAGTACAGTGCACAAAAGGTCAGTGAAACATACCCTCCAGTACGTTGGATGTACACACTGTCCCTGAGTGTGAGCTTTCTAATTTAACAACTTGCTTGCTGGAGTCCTAATTCCTTGCTAGAGTCCTAACTCGGGGATGCACTGCTGAGGCCTTGGTGAGGTGATGGGAAGCTGCTGCTGAAAAATACCATCACATTCCCTGCCTGAGCTTAAAGGTGGCAGGAGAGCTAATTTCTATGTCATTTGCCAAATGTCAAAAGGCAGATGTCCCAGCACTAATGTGGCAGAGGTGTGCTTTATAGATCTATATTTTAATGGGTCTATTTTCAGTGTATTCAATAGGCAGGAAGTTAACACATTTTGTATGTGTCCCAGCCTGGTTCATTTACCACTATAAATGTAAGAAGCTATGCTAAGTTAACTTACCTCAGATAGTTTGGGGGAAGTCAAGGACAAGGTAAAGCTATGAGCAATCTAGGAAAAAGAAATACTCTTGGAATGGTGTGGGGGTAGAGAGAATGAGGGGACATGTGGATTCTGAATTGGTCTTTTCTGAATTTTTAATTCTTCTGAAATCATACCATGGAAGACCTGGACCTTTTAGATTTACTGTCCTTATATGTGACAAGGGTGATTCCAGAGAAATTCCTGGCAGGTTTTATGAAAATGTGCTGAGATTGACAGTTGCTTTGGAGAATAAAAAGACAGTGTGTCTGCGTATTTTTCTTTCTCCTTTTCCTTTAGCTCATTTAATCAAGTCATGCAAAGCTTTGCTAATACAATTGAGGCTTACAAATTGTTAGAAGAATCGCTGTCTTAATGAACATCATTTAACGAACAGAGGAGGGAAAAAAAAGTGGCAAGGGATGGGAAGAGGGAACAGAAGGCTGTTATCTTCCTGGTTTGGCTTCCTGTCATCCAGAAGGCTGACTTTCCGGCAGTGGGAAGAAGGATGGGTCAAATTATGGTAATTAGGACCTTATGTGGCAGCTCATGATTTGCATTTCCTTCATTTCATTGTATCCCTTCATGTTTGCTGGAAGACTAAATAGCACTTCTGTGTTCATACCCAAAGATTATTCTTGGGATTCAGAAGAGGAACAGCCTTTGGACTGCCTGTCTGGCTTGGTTTTCAACAGAATTGTTTCCAGTGGGATGAAAGCAGGTGGATTGACAGAATAGGTGACTTATTTCAGGGGACTTTAGGAAGAAATCATAAGATTTTAAGAATTTTCCCAAGGATCCATCACATAGGGGCTAACTACCTGTTTTGTACAGTGGATTAGCAAAATTGTTTTCTCTTTTGCCTCCTGCTTACCATGTCTCACCTTCAGAGAGACTCAGGTCATAGAAAAAGCACGCAGGGAGCCAAGTACAGTTCATTTTCATACCCACTGGAGGTCACAGTGATTTCCCCCATCACTTCACCAATAACCTGCATCCCAGGCTCTGGTCTGATCCATGGTGAGATATGACTGGCAATTTCAGTGATGGAGATGCTGATTCTCCTTACCTGACAATCAGTCATTGTGTAGGTCACCTCTAAATTCACTTTATATAAAACAAAGAGGAGAAGAATTGCTTGCAGCACAGGACTATGGGATTGGTTGAAAGTTCTTAAAGAAAAAAAAAAGTCTGTTTTAACAGAACCATAATTCCCAGCAGCTATTTTTGAGAAGAAACGATTAGAGAAACATTGGCTCCCGAATTTAATGTAATCACACACACACACTAGCAGTGATGCACATCTGCTTTAAAAATGGGGACCCACACTGACAGCCACCTTAATTCTACTTCTTTGCTATCAACACAACCCCTGTAGCCCCAATTATTCTACATTGTTCCCTGTGTGGCAAATTTACACAGCTTTCACTGCTTTCTTGAAGGCCTGTGGCAATTTTGCCCATGTTCTGCTTATTATTCAAGTCAGTAGTAGCAGGAACACCAGAGCTATTCATCATGTGCCAGTGATGATACTAAGAAGCTTCAGGGCTGGGGTCATCTGGTCTACCCTCTCATTCTGTATAAGAAATTAGCACTCATGTGACCTCCCCAGAATCTTTTGGCTATTTAAGGCAGACTTGGAGAGGAGACACAAGGCTTTTTAATGTAAATGTTTTATTGAAGTGTATTTTGTATTAAACTTCGGCAGTGTATGTAGGAAAATGAAGATCATGCGTGTAAGCTCACTGAATTCACAGAGCTGCGGCACCTGTCTTGCCAGCTTCCAGCTCTCAAAACAGAGAGCCAGCGGCTTTATGGTTCCTTTCCCTTCACACCAAGCCCCCATCAAGGCGATCTCACGTTGCCTTCTAACACTCTGATTTTGCCGGTCTTTAGACCGTATATGAAGGGATATAAAGGTCTTTAAATCAGTGCACTTTTGACCACCATAATTTCTTTGGGCTTCACATTCTCCTAAGGGAGAACACAAAAGAGTTAAGCAGTTAAAAAAAATGAGACAGGGCAAGAAAATCAAATTCAATCTTGAAGTCGTATTTCCATCATATTCAAGTTGGCAGCTCTGTCATCTTCCACAGTTATGCACAGGGCCACTCTACGCGCAAGTTAAGCTGCTAAAAAAATGCAAAATGAGCAACCTAAAACAAACTAAACTCAGCTCCTGTCTAGTCAGTGGTGAGCTCAGGTCTACCTAGTTGCTGTTTGATCATTCTGATGACAGCTGGAATTCTATAAATGTGAGATGGAATCTTTCTTTAGAAAAATTTATTACCTTTTTGTAGCTGCTATTGATTTTCACCCTGACATATTACTATTCTTGACAATATTGCTTTTTCATCACTGACATCTTAGTAGACCCAAAGACAGAAATATTACTGGATTGCTTTCAAAAATTCTCCACAACAAATGGCCTGTTGTCTATATCTCCTTCCCTACTATGCAATGTTAGCTCTTTGGTTTGTTTGCTTTCATATGTTTGTTTCAATATGTTTGCTTCATATTATAAACACTTCCCCCCCTATATTTCCCTACCCCTTTCCCAAGGAGCCAATATAAGCCTGTGTGCTTTATTTTCCATCCAGTTGGACAGTGGTTCTGACCACATCTTATATATGCCAGCAAATAGCAGGATCCGATGCAGACCAATGGTCAGCTCACAAAATTTCTGTGTGAGCCTTATCTTTGGTCACATGTCTCTCTGCATAGTCACATTATTTCCTTATGTAGTTTTCCTCCACTTAGGCATTTATTTACTTATTTTAAAGTATAGCATTTTTATTTTAAAAGAGGAAGTGATATGAAGTGTTAATTTACACCACAGAGTTTCCAAGCCTCCTTCCTGTGCTGCACACATAATGGATTATGGGTTCTCATACACACTGCACTCTCATTGCCATATCCTGGGTTATGCACAATTACCTTCGTCCTAAGAATAATTTCCCCTCTTACACACTCAAGAATGTATATCAGAATGCAAGTGAGAATAATATTATGTGGATAACCTTGAGTTCCTCATACTGTTAAAAAGAAAGTACTTTTCAACTTCACTAGTCCAACCTAAGTAGTTTAAATCATTATTTAAACTTTTTGTTATATAGTTTGTTGCTGATACCCACAAACCCGGTGTGGTCCCCAGGGAGGTGAAGACTTTAAACAGTAGCAGCTTAACTTTAGTTTTTTTTTTTTTAAATGGGAGCTACAGCTACTTAAAACAGCAGGTTTTCTAGTGATCTAGTTATACCAAACCAATTTTTTTTTTAATGCACTAAAAGATATGTGGCTGCAAAATTGGGAGTACAGCTGTTCAAATCCTTTTGGCTTTGGAAGAACACCACATTTTTCTGCTCTATGAGTTACTGCACGTGGGAAAAAAGAAAGACCCTCCCATGTTTAGTAAATGAAAGGGTAGAGTTAGTGGCAAAAAGAAGCACAAGAACAAAGTTCCTGGGAGACTCTCTGAGGGCACTTTATAGAGCCATGTACTTTCTTAGCCCAGGGCAGCAGAATTTGAGCCTTGAGGAAATATAAGAGCCAGCACTGAGAAAGCTTTTAGTCGTGGATAATACCATGACAGAATGATTAAAATAAGTAGCTGTGATGGAGGTAATTAATTCATTTGTACTAGAGTTTGGACTCACAGAGAATTCTAGCAGTTTTCAGTTCAAGTGAGAGAGAGAGAGAGAGAGAGAGAGAGATGTTATAGCTGTTGGCCAGAAGCTGGCAAGAAAGGAATATGTGCTTAGAATTTTTATTTTTACAGACTGCCAGCATTCTCACTAATGAGGAGGTGGGAGGCACATGCTTCATCCCATTTTCTTCTCAGCGCATCTTCCTGAGTGTTTTTCTATTGGTTGATTGTGGGCAGCACTCATGGCCTCTAGGGAGTGAGGGAGGGAAGAAAAAGGTGGTGGAAAAGAGAGCAGGGATGGCACCAAGGGAAAGAATCTGCACCTTTGCCTTTGAATGGGAATGTGATGCTTCTCTTCTGCAACTGGTATTGAAGTTTTACTCCTTCAGAATTCTCAAAGATCCAGGGTCTCTTTTGAATCCACAGAGAGTTTAAGAATAGGCAAGTCATCCAGGTGGGCACACAGGTTCCTGGGAGCATAGTATCTCAAGAAAGAAAAGCCTAAAGTCATCCTGCAGATACACTAAAGCTCTCTGAAGAGCTGACTGTTAGATCCAGGAGTCCCAGTTTGATAGATCAGGTGAATCAAGACAGGTATCTTTCCCCCTCTCAGTACTGGAAATTGGACCCAGGGCCTTTGCTGAACTACACTGAACTACATCCTTGGCCCTTCTTACTGTTTTAAACTTTGAAACAGGGTCTTGCTACATTTCTGAATTGTGGAGCTGAGCTCAAACTGTGTCAATATTACAGGTGTGAACCACCATACCTTATGATACAGTCACCCTGGAATCTAAGAATACAGAGGCCCTGCATTTCTGGGGGAATGTTGTTTGCAATCAGGAGCCTTGTAAATTGGAACTTATCTTTTTAGATTGGTGGACATGGTAATAGTCCAAAGAAGTAGAGCATCCCAAGGAGGGTAAGGCAACCAGCAGCTCTAGCCACTCTTCCAAAAACTCAGGGAAACAAGGGGGCGGGGAAGACCTCTGCACTGCTGAGATCAGATGGTTAGAAGCTAAAAATATCAAGAGACCTGCAATGTTAAAAGAGAATCAGCTGGTAGGGGAGTAATAACCTCAGGCCAAGCATGCTAGGAACTCTTTCTCTATACTTAACTCCATGATTAATTAAACTCTTTAATTATGCCAGAATTAACTCTGTCAATAGAAATGTTGCCCACAGGCTCATTCAAAAGGTTCCCAGACTTTTGAATCTTTCTTTGTACTTTTGTGTTTGCTTTGTAGGCCATGAGAAAGTTTCCAGGAAGTCTGGGCCAATGTCAAAGTCTCCCAGGACGGAGCACATAATGGTGATTGCTTGGTAATGGGAGAGAAATTATCTGAGAAAAACAGTCATGATCAATAAAAAGCAGGAAGGAAAAGGAAGCAGATTATAGAAATAATCATAGAATATTAACAATAGGAAAACATAAAATGTGTACATGTTCCAGAAAGTTCAAGGTATTCTAGTCATGATTTTTATTATGGTAATCTATTGGTTACTTTTCTGTCTTTGCTGGAGCAAAATACCTGACACCCAAAATGAAGGAAGGAAAGGTTTATTTAGTTCACGGTTTGTGGAAGTTTCAGTCCTTAATCAGCTGGCCCCAAGGCAGGGTGGCATGGCACTGGGGCAACACTTCAAGATAGCAGCCAGTAAAAGCAGCCATAACAAAACAGGGCCAAGAGCAAGGCTCTTTTCCTCCCTTACACTGTAAGCAGGCTACCCCCACCCAGGTGGGTGTAGCACTCACACCACCTCTGTGCCTCCTTTTGCACAGGCTGAGGATATTTACGAAGTAAGAATCCTGGCTCCCTGGTGAATTTTTTAGTTAAACTTCTAAACTTCTCCAGTTGACACAGTGTATCAACCATAACAGGTAAAAAACATGAAGAAAAACCAAATGTTTTAATAATATAAACATGTAATTAAATAATATGTTAAAGGTACAAAATAAATCGCTTGTGCTTATTCAATCTTGCTTGACTCCTTTTTTTTGAACCTAGGAAATAGAAAGGTATATAGTACATGTATGTTCATTTGTAGTTAGGAACATGGAACTTGAAAATGTTACACGATTTGTCCAAAGTCATAAAAGGCAAGAAACTTGGTCCTCTAGCAACTGATCAGGTATAAATTTCAGTGTCCTAGTATGTTCAGTTTTCTTCTATTAAACATGTTTCAGGAGGGGAGATACTTAAAGATGGGCTTTGGCATTCTGGTAAAACTCAAAGAATAATTAAGATTCCTGCAGCCTGCTGCAGGTCCCAGGTCTGCAAAGGAAAATAGTATATAATGCTTCTTGGAGGTGGTTTATAGTGTGGCAGCAGGGATGGGAAAGGGGTGGAGAGAGGGAGGGATAGAGAGAGAGACTGGAGACACTTAAGCAGTGCTGGTTGGTCACTGATTGTCCCTTCCACTTCAGAAGGGTAAGCTGCATCAGGAGATGACTCCCACTGTGTTTAGTCCTTCTCAGTTCCTCTGTGCTTTCCATAGGGTGACTATCTTGCAGTGATGTGTGTTTTGGTGTTTTTTTCTTTTTGGTACCAGGAATCAAACTCAGGACCTTGCACTTGCCAGGCAAATGCTGTACTGCTGAGCTATGTCCCTGACCCTGTGTTCTGAAGTTTAAAGGTTTTTAAAATTATTTATTTATTTATTTATTTATTTTACCAGGGATTGAACTCACGATCTCACACTTGCCAGGCAGGTGCTTGTGCTGCTGAGCTAAATCACTGGCAGGTTTTATTTATTTAAAGAAAACATAGTTTATAAATGTGAGAAGGGTACTCAACCAAGAAGTAGCAATTACCTCCAACATTAGTGGAAAGAAGGGCTTGCTGTGCTGGATTTGGAGAATAGTGGTATCTTCCTAAAGAGGTTTTCAAGCGTAATCTCAGCTGCCCACAATGTGCTTTGTCTACTGAGTGTAGACCACAAATCCTGCATCAGTGGAGTATTGCTGAGGAGTAAAAGGAGGAATGGATGAAAGTGCAAAGAAAGACTGGGGAAGTGGCCAATGGGATGGGAATGACCCTCCTCCAACACTCTGACAAACGCACTTGCTGACAAATGGCCATGTGCTCCCCTGGTGGCTGCAGCATCTCCCAGCCCTTCAGGGGGAGGTGGAGAGAAGACAGCTTCATCCCCACTGAAAAGAAGGCCATGGGACTGACCAGGTTTGGTCACGAAGCGAGCATGAACTTCAGACTCACGTTATCCTCTCACACATGAAATTTGAGCATGAATTGGCCACTGTATACTTTCTCTAGGCTGCGAGAGAAAAAGTACCAGCAAAAGGCTCTCGTGGTCTGATTGGATGAAGCCCACAATAGGGCTAGAAGATAAGGCATGAAACAGTGTGTGAAGAGAGTGAGCTCAGTCAACGGGGTGTCAGTCTGAGGCTGCCGGAGGCTGGCGGGATTCGGGGTGCTACATTGCTGATGCCTTCTGGAGCACATTTGGAACAGCCTAGATACACATGTGCTGAGCTTGCCCCAGTCCTGTGCAGATGATTCTGCTCTGTTCATCAGGCTACCAATTAGTTGACCTACATTGCACATCAGAAATTATAAGAAGAGAAGAGAAATTATAAGAAGGAACTCTTCCGAAAATACATTCTTAAGGGGCATGCGTTTCTCCCTGTGTGTGAGCAGAAAGAAACGGATTTTACTCTTCCTGTGGTACTACATGCAACTTGCAGAAGCTCACTCTGGAGAGGTTGCATTCACAGGGCTGGAAGTCAGAGAGAAAGAATTCAAGGAAGGTAACTGCTGTAGCCTGCTTGTACCCCGGCACCCCCAATTCACTTGTTGAAATTCTAAACCTCAAGGTAGAGGATACTGGGAGATGGAGACTGGGGTTATAAGGTCATGAGAATAGAGACCTTGTGTGTGGAGTGATGTTTTTATGAATGAGACTCCAGCGAGCCCCCTGACCCCTCATGCCAGTGAAGATGCAGTGAGGTGATGTGGCCTACAAATCAGGAATTGGTCCTCACCTGACACTGACTGTGTCAGTGCTTAATCTGGAACTGCCCAGTCTCCAGAACTGTGGGAGATAAATTCCTGTTGTCTGTTAGCCACTCAGGCTATGATATTCTGTTATAGTAGCCTGAACTGAGACAGTAACCATCCCAAATATATCATTTTCATCCTTTCTATGGCTCCAGGACACTGACTGTGTTGCAGATGAGTGAACGGGAATCTCCAACCTCACACCTGCTGCCCCCCCCCCAGTCACCCTGATGACACCAAAAGCAGCAGCAAGCTGTTCCTGTACCCCAGGGCAGAGAGCATAAGCAGGAAGACACTGGTCTTCAGTGATGGGGCTGAGCTGTTCTAAGAGATTCCAAGCGTGATGCTGAAAACAGTTCCTTTTAGAAGTGGAAGAGTATCTGCAGCGATGGGATGAAATTGTTTAAAAAGAACAAAACACGCGGGTTAAGTGGCTTGCAATATTAAAGATGTGACATAATAACTTCAGGTTGTATATAAGCCCAGTTATACACAGGGAATTTTCTAAAACTGTCTTGTCTTTAGCCATTGGGGGAATGCAAATCAAAACTACAGGGAGAGTCCATCTCACCCCTGTCAGAATGGCTGTCATCAAGAATATAAGAACAGTAAGTATTTAAAAAGATGTAGGGGAAAAGGAAGCTTCTACACTGCTGGTGGGAATGTAGATTAGTGCAGCTTACATGGAAATCAGTACGAAGTTTCCTCAAAAAATAAATCCTAAAAATAGAGCTACTATTAGACCCATCTTTAATCCACTCCTTGGTACATATCCAAAGGAATTAGAGTCAGCATACTATGAAGATTAATGCATAGCCATGTTTATTGTAGCATAATTCACAGTAGCTAAGATATGGGTCCAGACTAGGTTGTCATCAACACCTGAATAGATAAAGGAAATGTGGTATATATATACCATGGAGTATTATTCAGCCATGAAGAGAAACAAAGTTTTGTCATTTGCAGGAAAATTAATGGAACTAGAGCACATGATATTGAACCACATAAGCCAGACTCACAGAGAAGAATACCACGTGTTCTCCTAGTATGTGGAATCTAAAAAAGATGTTATTAGACAAGTAGAAGGGAATAAAAGGGAGGAAGGGTAATAGGGAGATGGGTATGATCAAAGCATATTATACACATTGAAACCCAACGTATTGTAAAATTAATAGGCACTGACTGTGAAAAAAAGCTTAGATGATTTACTCTGAAAACCAAAGCAGCTATTCTTTAATCTCATTGTATCAAAGGAAATAATTATGTAGGCTATTTTGTGAAAAAGCAGTCTTGTTGGTTCAGAACAATGTGGGGCTTTTAGTAAACAATAACTTTGTTTCTTTAAAAGCCTTTTCCTAATAATACAAATGCATTCATATGACCTGGGTGATTAGACTTAATTATGTCATTAGAAAAAATGAGCAGATTTAGATTGTACTGACCCTATGTATCAACATTACTTGTTATATAAATCTTTTCTTCTAGTTTTATATGAAATATATGCACAGACTTGGTTCTGTCTGACCTCACTGAACCAACATTATTCATCTTACCCTAAGATATTTCTCTATCTGTTTTAGTCCTTGCTCTGAGGAATTCTACAGAAGCACTAGAGATGTGAATGGAGTCAGTTCTCCAGAAGGCATGCCTACCTACGTAGCAGACTGAGAGGGCTCATTCTGTGATAATAGTAATAACAGCCATTTATATAACTACATCACACCCAGTTTTGGGTTAATCACTTTACCTATCATCTCATCTGAACTCTGACTGTTCTAAGTGATACATCTTATTTTTTCCCTTATTAGACAGATGTGGAAGCTGAGCAAAATGGCAAGCCAGCTGCAGATGCTTTGACAGCTTTGGCTCTTTTTTTTTTTTTTTTTTTTTTGGTACCGGGGATCGAACTCACAACCTCACGCTTGCCAGGAAGGTGCTTGAGCCACTGAGCTAGATCCCCAGCCTGACAGCTCTGGCTCTTGCCTGTTAGAATAGCTTGATACAATTGCTTATAATATTTATAAACACTTCCAGTTAAGACCTCCATTCCCCACCCTTTCATCTTTTCTTGAGGGCAGCTGGGTTTTGTATGACCGTTTCAGTCTGTAACTCATAGCTAAGCTGCTTGAACCACTGTGCTGAGAAGGGAAAATCATCAAGATGAACTTGTCATACTATCTGGCTCCTTGGTAATTTTTTTCCCGCAACACTCTTGAGGGATTTAGTTGTTTCCAGGAAGACAAAGTTGGGAGTGGTGGAGAGTCTGTCTACATGGAGGTTTGAGATGGGCACAGTACACATGGGGTTACAGAATGGGAATGGGGGGAAATGTATCTTCCTTGGAGGGGAAGGACTGGAAGAAGCGGTGGAAGCCATAGCATAGGGGCTTCACCCCCATGCTTGTGGAATATACCCTGTAGGGCATGGGGCCCCACTGCAGGGCTGGTAGCATAGTACGGCTACATGATGGGGCTTGTCCTTGATAGGGAAAGTTCCTGCAGGAGTGTGGGAGAATGAATTTCGTGGAGGAGAGGTAAAGAGCAAGCTGCTGAGGTTGTCCAGTCAAGCATGACGAGCCCTGGGGGAAGGAGAGAACTGATCACATTCTCAAGACATTTCTCGGTTAAGGTCAACAGGGTTCAGGGAAGCAGTCAGAGGAGGGATGGAAAAATACTGAGGATGATATAGACCAAGATCAAGAGGAGATGCTTTTTAATTTCCCATAGGACAAGTTAAAGAAGTTGTGGACATGTTGACTCTGAGGCGCTTCTAGGACAGGCCGATGAAGGTAGTAGGCTTGGAAAGTAGTGGGAAGGACCATTCTGCAGCTTGCATTGGGTAGGGGCTAGATACCCAGGAATTCATTTCCTTAGCAGATAATCAGCCCCTATTTAGACATGGGGTAGAGCAGTGGATAATAGTCATTTGCAGGTAAACAGCTCGCAAAGCTGGGGAAATGGCTAAAATCCTTAGGAGTATGAGAGCAAGAAGAGAGGAAGGCCAGGGATGGGACCCCGAGAAACCCCAACACCCTGAGGGCAGGTGGGAGAGGAGACGGGAGTGAAGCGGGGTTGAGGAGGGCGGCCAGGGAGGCAGGAGAACATGTTAGTAGAGGGGAAAAGGGAAAGAGCATCGGGTCTACATTTTTTTAAATTAAAAATTTTGAATTGTGGTTTTAAAAAAACTCATGCAGCCCCAAATTTACCTTACCCATTTTTTTCTTAGTAGTGTTGGGTATATTCATGTTGTTGTACAAAGGATTTCCAGGAGTTTTTCAGTCTTATAAAACTGAAATTCTATATTCATTAAACAACAATTCCCTTCCCTTGCTCCACCCTTGGAAGTCATCATTCTACTTTTTCCTTCTATGAGTTTGGCAACTTTGGATTCGTCATGTAAGGAGGACCATGCAATATTTGTCTTCTTGTGACTGGCGTATTTCATGGAGTACAGTATTCTCAAAGTCCATCCATGTTGGAGCACATGGCATTTTTTCCTTTATAAAAAGTGGAATAATATTCTATTGCATATGTGTGCTTCATTTGGCTTATCCTTCCTCTGTGAATGGATATTTGGGTTTCTTCTACTGCCTGGCTATTGTTAATAATGTTAGAGAACATCAGCATCAAATAACTCTACAAGATCCTGCTTAGAATTTTTTTGAATGTGCACTAAGAAACAGGATTGTGGAACCACGTGGTAATTTCATTTTTAATTTTTTATGGAACTACCATAGTGTTTTTCACACTTGGCTCAGTTTTTGATGTCACTAATTCTGTCTCAGAAGAATAGAAAGGATATCTGTTTTGCATATTAGATACAGTGTGTGTTTGTCAGAGTATGTGAAGTATCTTATTAAAGTCTCCAAACAACATTTTGAAGAGGTATTATTACTACGTTTGCAGCTGAGGTCCAGAAATACTAAATGGGCCACACCAATAACTACCATCTGGAACTTAAATTCATACCTCTCCTGATTTCCAGATGCAGCCTGACTACCTCAGTCTCTCCTGACTTTTATATTTCTACTTGAGAGAGGGTCATTTGCCTCAAGACATTCCTGAAATGTTCTTCATAATTTGGAGAGAATAGTACTTAAAAGGATAGAGTCAGTAATTATATCATCACTCTTTGAGAATTCCAGCCTCAAACTCTTAAACAGTCATGTCTCTCCAAGCAGAAAATAGAAGTGGTTCATTGCTGCACACCACCGGCAGGACCCTGGGTTAGCTCTACGCTGAACTTCTCATCTTAAGTTTGGTGTCTGTATTGTACCCAGTTGATGTTATTGTGCAGAATTAATGAGTAGTTTGCAAACTAGCATCCCTTCCATGAAAGCTGATGGACATCCTAATTATACCTTATTTAGATTTCACAGTTGCAGGGCCCAGATTCTTCTTTTCTGCCAAATTTCTAAAGGCAGTGGCACTTTAGGAATTCAAGTAAACGTAATGTACTAAAAAGCAAGCAATTGGCCATGTAAAAATGGGAAGATGATCATCTTGGTTTAGATGACTTCAGGGGTAGAGCCAAGAAGTCCTCTAGGCAATCTAAACCCTCTATCTTGTAATTAATTTTATTGCTACACTTTTGCTATACATAATAATCATATCCTTCATAGGGAATTTACCTGTACCTAATATACCTTAATTCTTCTTTTTCCCCTGTTCCCTGTCCTCCTTTCAACTCCTCCTCCACATTTACAAAAGCTGTTTCCATTTTTTCTTCTCTTCTCTTTTTTCTTTTACCTTTCTTCCTTTTCCCCTCTCATTTCCCTTGGTCCAACCCTCTTTTGCAGTTAGGTATCCTGTACTTACTCAGTGTCCTGTAAAATGAACTAAAAATTAAATAAACAAACAAAAACCTTTGAAGCCTGATCACAGTTGCTGATTACAAATATCCTCAGAGTACTAAATAACTTGTCTTTGGTATCTGTGGTGTACTTGTGTATGAGAGTGGGATGCATTCTTTGGGTTTGAGCCTAACTTCGTAGCTTCTTATTGAACCACTACTGTGATTTGCATTATGTAGATACTGGGCTCACAGCAGGAACCAAGATAGTCCCTGTTTATTGGAGCTGAGAAAGAGACAGAGAGAAAGAGAGAGAGAGAGAGACCACACAAATAGACAATTTTACTATCTTGCATCTATGATAAAGTCTGTGATCATGCAAAGGATGGAGGACTGTGGAAACACACAAGAGAGATCCCTAACTCTTGTCTGATGAAGAGTTAGATTTGAGAAAGCTGCCAGGAGAAAGATAGTGACTCCCACTGAATGCCTCTTTCCCTTCTTGAATCTGGATGGGCTAAAGACTGGATGACCAATAGACCAACTGAGTAATGCAGGAATGATGCTATCTAGTTTCCAGGCTCAGGTCCTAAGAGCTTGGAGCACTTATTTTGGCTCCTTGAACTGTCTTGTGAGAAGAGTGGCAATTTTGCTGGGGAGACCAGGGGAGAAGCTTGGAATAGATTTTCAGATTTCATGGTGCCAGGCCGGCAGGCAAAAGCACTCTGGAACCTCTAGCCTTGCCTGTCCACTAGCTGAACTGGAGCGAGTGTCGAGGCCATGCAGGGAAAAAGAATTTCCCTACAGAGCACTGTCTAAACTTTTGGCTTGTGCCTTTTGGATCATGATGGAATAGTGGCTACTTTAAGCCACTAAGTTTTGAGGCAGTTTGTTCTATGATAATAGAGAATTGGGAATAAGTTTCAGTAATTGAATCACAAAAATTTAAATGTTTAAATAGCAGATGGGAGAAGCAAGGCTTGGAAAGAGAGTAAATGATAAGGAAAGAGGAAAACAAAGTGTGGTGTCAGGAGAACCAAAAGAAGAGTAGGAAGGAGTAGGAAGGAGTAGTTACTGCTGTTAAGTTCTGCAGAAAGATAGAAAAGATAAGGACTGCACGGTGTCCTTTGGGTTTAATGGCACAGTCACGACCAGCAACGCTGATGAAATTCTGGTGAGTTCGGAGATAGACTGCAGCTGGCAAGGGAAGGCAGAGGTGAAAGCAGCTTCACAATGACAAAAGATATGGATTGAAAAATATTTTTATTCCTACATTATCAGAATTGAGCATATTTCAGTGCTGATGGGAAAAGTTGCAAAATGAGGAAAAGGCTAAGAAGAGATCCTGGTGGTAAATACTGTAAGGATTCTTAGGAGGCCAGAAAGAAAATGTATTAGGATGCAAGCAGAGGGGCTGGGCCAATATAGAAGGAGGCAGCCCTCTTCCACTGCGATGGTGAGAGAGGGAAAATGAGGATGCAGAGGCTGATCAGCTTATCGGTGGATAGTGGCTGTAAGATAAGGGATACTTTATTTAATAATGCCTCTTCCTCCTGTGAGGTAGGAAGAAGAGGGCTGTCTTCTGAGAACTGTGGGAAGCTGTTAAGCTAATGCTTCCAGGAGAATGGTGAAAACCTGAAACAGGATATCAGGGGGCCAAGCAGGGGAACAGAAGGATTGCATCCTTGGGAACAGTATCTATTTGGGTAGCTCTGTGACTGTTTTCTTTTTGGTGCTACTTGACAGTCCAGGCGTAAAACTGCAGAAGGAGGAATCCAGAGCTGGAAGCTTGGTGGATTCCATCAAGGCCCTTGGCAATGGATTTGAGGCCATCGGCAGGCAGGAAAGTGTTGAAGTGAGGGTACACTGATCAGAATGAGAGTGATGGCTGGGAAGGAATGTCTAGCTTCAGAGACTAAGATCTTGATCAGGTTGAAGGATGAAGAGGTTCAGTTTTCTGGAGGTTCTAGGTAATGGCAGAGTCCAGGGTTCAGGGGAGGTGGCTGGGTTGGAGAAGAAGGTATTGAAGAAGTCAAAGCACTGAGAACTTACTTTCCTGTGGATGGCCTTTGAAGCGGATAAAAGAGGTACCTGGAAAGATGACAGAGCTTAAAGGCTAAGGGAGACAGGGGTCAGGTGCCAAAGTATTCAGAATCCAGTAGGTTGACATAAATCTCCAAGGGGCCTTTTTTCTGGTTTGTTCTTACAGTGCCAGGAGTCCTAGAAGCAGTATTGGTGAATAAAGATGACACTGCCTTACAAAGTTTTGGGGTAATGAGCCACTTCCTCTGGACAGGACTACAGATGTGAGAGCTTCAGTTCACGGGTACTGGATTTTAGTTGAGAAAAGAGGTGAGAAGACCTTGGGGGAGGATATTTATCATCGCTTGGGGGTTCCAAGGACTTGTCAACAGTAGATATGGGCTGCCCCCTGCCTGGGCCCATGCTCAGCTCCCTCTTTTCCAGAGTCTCTGTTCCCATGAAGGAGAGAGCTCCCACATCTGCATCCACCTAAGTAGGAGGTGGACACCAGTGTGTACACAAGGGAACTCTGGCTGGGTGTGACAAAGACCCACCTGTCCAGATGAGCAATGGAGGGGACACAGGGCCCCAAGCCTGTGGCAACAGGGAGCTCCTTTAGTCAATGCCTTTAGTAGATTACTGAATGTTTGCTCATGAATGTGTGAAATCCATAATTCTTCCCTTCACCTATAGGCATGATTATAAGCTATAATACAAAGTAAGGTTGCTTCACAAACATGCAGCAGAGTTCTAGTTAGGAGTCTTAGCCAGGAAGTTGTGCTCTGGGGATCTCTTTTACAGGTCAGCCACAGCTGTAATTCAAAGCCTATGCATGGATTGTTGTGGAGTCAGACCTACTCTGCGTGCCTGTTATTTGGGTCAAGCACATATTAGTGCTGAGTCAACTTTTAGGGAAAAGGAAGAAAGGAAGGAAATGAAAACAAGAGCTCACAAGTCCTGAAAAACTCTACTTTAAAGATGAAATAAAATACAGGTATAAAAATAAATAAGCTGGGCAGGGTGGTGGCACTCATCTATAATCCCAGCACTCAGAAGGCACAAGTTTGAGACCAGCTTGGGCTAACAGTGAGTTCAAGGCCAGCCTAGACTAGTGAGACCCTGTCTCAAACAAAACAAAACAAAACAAAACAAAACAAAACAAAACACAAAACAAGCAAAACATTTCCCTGTTCTGAAGGAGCTGGAAATTTACTGAGAGAAGCACACAGCTGACCACTCAGTGATAAGAATGGCCACATCATGTGACGCTGTGTCACACACTGCTGACAGGCTTCACGCATGTGAGCCTCTTAATCCTCAAAGCCACCGATGAACTGAGCACTATCATTATCCCCATTTAAGGAACACTAAACTGAGGCAGAGTGGTCGTAAAGTCCTCAAGTGGCGAAGCTAAGCTTAGAACTGGGCTGGCAAGTTTGTGCTCTGCATCAGGAAACCACCTGAAATTATCATGTGTGTGATAATATCTACAGGGCGAGAAAGAGGAAGGGGAGAGAGAGGGTGCATGTGGCATTTGAACATGGTCTAGAAGAATAATAATAGCTTGCATTGATCTATACAGGCATTACAGCAATCACTCTATGTAAAATAATTCTGTATAGCTGACCCCTCCTGATATTTTGTGACGCTAGCTCTATTACAAAAAAATACTGAGGAAACAGCATGCTTAAACACAGAAGTTTAGCACATTCTAGATATGACCGAGTATGGAAGTGTTGGAGCCTAGGTTTTCACCATGGCAGCCTAGTCTAGAGCCAGCCCACCTAGCCCTCAGTGCAGGAGCTCCAGGGATGGACAAGTGGCAGGTGGTGATGGGAGACATGGAGCCTGGGACAAAGCAAGATGTGTGCCTGAAGGAGGAGGTGATATTGGAAATGTAGTAGATGGTACTGGGCTCTGGAAGTTTCTGTGGGGTGCATATAATCACTGGAAAACTGGAGAAACACAGGCTGAAATTATTTCCTCTTAGGAATCAGGATGATTTTCCCTTCTACAGGAAGATCTGCCATTCAGTGTGTTTCTTGGCTAACTCTAGGGAGCAGTCATGTATGTGGTTGGTGTGTTCTAGCCTTCCCTGTCTACATACAGGCATGCATCTCAAATTCTACACTACTTTGATGTTTCTAGAGCCAAGCAGTTCTGGCTGAGTGAGAGTAGAATGCATCAGGATACTCAAGACTGAGGCAGACGCAGTTGCCACTTCTGCATAAGACTGTCAGAAGATAAGCCTCTTTCTAGCAGGATAGCTTTTATTTGACTCAAGGATGCTGAGGACCATTGACAACTGTCTTAGTTACTTTTCTCATTGCTGAGATAAAAAATGCCTGACACCCAAAATTATTTAGCTTACAGTTTGTAGAGGTTTTAATCCATAATTGACTGGCTCCAAGGCAGGGCAGCATGGCAGAGGAACAACAGTTCATGGTAGCGGAAGACAGCAAAAGCAATGAGAGAGCAAGACAAACCTCTTTCTGTTCCTTATATTGTATCCAGGCTACTGGGATTAGGGTGGTGCCAATCTAATCAGTGGACTGATTCAGAAATCACCCATCCTTAATTCCAGCATTGGATTATGAATCATTTACTCATGCTGGATTCAGCCACTTCTAAAAAACCCTATGACTAAATGAGGCTTTGGGGATATCTAGACACAAACCATATCAAGAACCTAAGACAACGCCAACTAAATCTCATCTGAATGTTCTCATTCTAAGAGCATGTGAAGGATATAATCAGAGGTATTTGGGCTGAAGTTTTCCCTAGTCACAGTATCTACAGGTCCACCCAATGGGGACTAGGTCTGTCTCCCCCGCTCAGTGCTCCTCCTCCAAGGCAGAACTCTCATTCTAGAAAGTGGAGCTCAGATTGTCATGGGAAGAGCCTGAGTGGCACTGTTTGGCAGGGGGATGGAGAACAGATTAAATACAACCCAGGTTTCTCTCCTAAAATCAGATCCTGTAGGCAGATAAGCAGCTGCTAAAATGATTTGCCTGAATTATAATGGATCTCTTTACTCTTCTTTTTCTTCACTTGGAGGAATTTATTGAAAGGATGTGATTTATGCCATGTTTCCAGTTCCATTCTGTCCATAGGTCAGTTACTCAGATAGGGAAGAAAATAAAAATGGTTCATCTATGACAACCAAGCCAAATGCTGGACACCCAGAGAGAAGAGCGGAATGATCCCCTCCATTTCTTTTCAGAATAATTAAATGAGACAAAGCAATTTTCTCTGAAGTGTTGGCAATCAGGAACTAGGGATTTCTGGGAAAGTTGCATTTAGAGGTTTGGATCAGGGCTAGGTAATATTAGCTCCAGAGAGAAATGAGAAACCATACACATAGCAACTAAAAGGCATCTTCAGGAAAAGCCTCCCAGCAGACCTGGTGCTGCTGCACTGCCTGGGTCCTGGGTACTCGGGCAGCCTGGGGATCAGGGCCAATTAGACAACAAGGGGTCGTTTGCCAAAAGGTTTCCGGGGTGATTAAAGTGCCATTCCTTGTTAACCTTCTCAACACCATTTTCTAGGAGCCCCGTAAAGTAAAACACCCAGTGCTTAAATCTGAGGGCTCATCTCCAGATCTGTCAAGGGAATGCATTGACCTTTGAGGAGCTGATAGAAGGGTAAGATCATAGTACTTGCATATTTCAAGGTAGCAGTTGAAGACAAGAGAGGCGACTTCTCTCTCCTAATGACACATAGTGATCTCCGAGGCCACATCATAGTCGACGAGGCATTCTGTAGCTTATTGCAGCTGTTCCCTGTGGCCCAGACATCTTGAGACACCCAGAAGTCACACGCTCATAGCCAGGCAGGACTGGAGCGTCACAGTCTTTTCAAGTGAGCCAGTTTCAGGAGAGAGTTCATTAAACTGAGCACCATCTTAGTTTCCAAGTGGGGCTTTTTCTAGTTGAACCAGGAGTGAGGGGTTTTCAGCCATAGTGATCTTCATTCCCCTTGTTGTCAAAGCCTGTCACAGTTTTTTACAATAGGGTGTTTGTTATCCTTCAGGATAGCAGCCCACCCATCCAATCTATAGGTCTTTATGTCCTATATGTATAAAATAGGGAACAAATGCAGGAAAGTGATGGCATGAGGTCCATTTAAATACCAGGATGCTTATTTTGAACATTGAAATGGCACTTTCTTCTTTGTTTAAGACCAGAGATTCTCAAAGTGTGGTGGCTGGATCAGCAGACTTACATTGTCTGGGAGTTTGTTAAAAAATGCACATTCTTTGGCTCCATCTAAATCCACAGAATCAGAACCTCTGAGAGGACCGCCAGGAGGTTGTATCACTCTGCTTTCCCATTGTTAGACACAGTGCTGGACACCCACAACTTAAAGAAGGAGAGGTTTATTTTGGTTCACGTTTTAAGGGGGTTCAGTCTATGGCAAAAGTAGCAAACCCTTTAGAGATCAAGTACCCAAACTGCAACTCAAAACCCACCTTTTTATCCCAAAGTGCCTACATTGCAATTAAATCTGAATACCGAGGTTTTAGTTTAGGGGGAAAAAAATCCCCATACATTAACATCTTTTGCCTTAAATTAAAAAACAAAACAAAACAAACTCTGTGCCATAGGTTTGCCACTATTGATCTGGATGCATCATGGCAGGAGGACATGGCAGAATAAAGCTGCTGCATTCACAGCAGCCAGGAAGCAAGGTAGAGGAGCAGCATCAGACAGGAAGAAGCCAGGAATCAATATCAGTACACAGTTGCTGCCACCATGCTGTGCTTCATGATGCCCAGATACTCAGAAGCATCCTCCACCAATCCCCAGGCAAATCCCAAAGTCAGTCAAACTGACATCCTATCTGCCATAGGTGTCCTAGGCTTCAAGTGATTCTGATGCACCCTGATGTGTAAGAACTGCTGGTTTAGACCTGAGTAGAGATGAACAGTTGGGGCTCTATCTAATACCTAGACCAAGATTTCAAGGTGTTTCCCATACAGGATATCTTCTACAGAGATAAAGAGCAAGACATCTGAATTTCTGGTGTTAGATTAAAAAAACTGCTCTGCTGGCATTATAATCATCTGCTAGGCTAAAGCAGTGGTGGTGAACCTATGGCATGTGTGTTACTCATTTTGCTTTTGAGTCAAAAGACACTAATATATGAGTTGTTTTATCTAAGCTAAAACCTTGGTATTCAGGTTTAATTGCTCTTTTGGCATTCTATGATAAATAAGTGGGCTTTGGGTTGTAGTTTGGCACTCATCTCTAAAAGGTTTGCCACCCCTGGGCTTAAGTGTCATATTCCCAAATACATTTTTCTTAACAGTATGGGTATTTAATTTCGCCACGACAACTTTAGACTCACAGAGTGACTGGCATCTTAGTCTTTTGTATTTATGGTGTTCTTTGAAATACGTAAGGTTAAAATTCACTGAATTTATATCCCTCTCTGGTTTTGGTCTAGTACCAACTAGTTTACACTTTACATCCAAAGTAGAAAACACCAACATAGATTACTTTTGGAGTTAAATTTTTCTTTTCTTCTAGATGATGCACTGAAAGATTCTTAGAAAAATAAAATGCATTTTAGAGTGCACATGAAAAACCAAGATTTAAGAAGAATGTGAGTACATAATTTTTATGTTTTGATAAACCAAGAAAGGTGTAAGAAAAAGTTCAAAGACTCTAGAAGAAGAAACCCTAAAGAATAACCTTTTAGCCAGGGGGGGAAGAAGATTGTTAGTTGTTACCTGTGGTCAGAAGATTTGCATATTTTAAAGTTAGTGCCTGCTATAAGAAAAGGTTCTAGTTAAATTATTACAGTGGCTGTTTGCTTCAGGGCAAGAAAAAAATCCTTAATGTTTAAAATCATATTCTTCAGTTTAGCAGGAGAGAGTATTTTAAATTTCTGCTAATCATTTCTGTATTTTTTATAATTTTTTTTTTCCTACTGGATGTCTTATTCTCACACAAGTGGCAGGAGAAAAACTTTCCCATACTGAAAATGTTGGTATTTAGGCACACTTGGGTGCCATAAAGAAGGCTGAAGTTTCTCTGGAAGTATTTGGCTAATAGCCACAGAAAAAATTAGTAGTTGTATTTAATCACCTACATTCTCCTTACTATGGTTATACTATTTTTGAACCCTGACATGAATCAAGTCCTGACATGTGTTGGCAATGGATAGGACCTTTGAAATCAAACCTGCCCAGAAAAGCCAGTGATTTGCTGTCACTGTCATGCTGGTGTTGATGGCTCAGCACTCACCTGGCATCAAAGGGAAGGCTAAGTGGGGTGGCTCTTCCCTAATGTATAACAATGCTAAGGTGCATATATTTTGCCTCTGGAATGAGGCCTCTAATCCAGCATGTTCTTTGTACTGCAAACAGAGATCCTCAAGCAGGTGCCATAAAAGAAACACAATCAGAAAGGACTGAATGTATAAAAGTACATGAATAAAATGGACCATATTAAAAAATGGACTATATCTTGATGCTCAGCATATACGTAATGAAAATACTCTTTTTTACAAAAAGTCCATGTTCTGGAAAAACACCGGGGCATAGTGATAAGCATCTGTTGGGAGGTTTTACTGGAGTTTAATCACCGGAGAACTGGAGGATGTTATTTGACCTCACATTGCAAGGATTTTTCTCTGCTTTGGCACAGGTGCTGAGTGAGGCAGTCAGGACTGGATTCTGATACAGAGCTGCCTGGACCCAAATTCAAGCCCCTGTGCTTGTTAGCTGAGTGCCCTGGACAAGTGATCTAAACATCTTCTGCCTTAGCTTCTTCACCTGTACGGTGCACATAACAGCAGAGCCAAACTCACTGAGGCTGGGCGTCCTGTGTGTAAATGCTTAGAACTGTGCTGGTTACACAGCAACACATTTAGCTCTTATTACCGATGTCATTTGAATTTTCATCCATGACACAAGGAAGGAAGAGGCAAGGGGCCAGTAGGAAATAAGAAAAGGAAATAACAAAAGGAAGAGAAGAAGGCGCACTGCATTCTTCTTCGTGTTTGTCTTCCTGTCCTTTTGTCTGTCTTCCCATCTTATTTCTTTGTCACATGGCAAGAGAGATGGATATAAATCAGTGGAGCAACTGCAGGGAAATTGCCTTACCTTCCAGATTAGTTTTCTAGGACTGCTGTAGCAAAAATACCACAGCCTGGGTGGCTCAGACAACAGGAATTTAAGTCTCATAGCTCTGGAGGTTAAAAGTCTGCACAGTGTCAGCTGGGTTGGGTTCTTCCGAGGGTCATCAGGGAGAATCTGCACCAAGTCAGTCACCAGCTGCCAGTGGTTTGTTGGCAACATTCAGAGTGCCTGGGTTTGCAGAAGGATTAGCTGATCTTTGCCCTTGGGTTTATCGGTGTTCGCCCTGTGAGGGTGTCTCTGGCCATGGTTCCCCTTATGCAGATTAAGGATTAGGGCTCAGCCAGCTTTGATGCAACTCTACCATGACTAATTTCATATCTGACAGCCCTGTTTCCAGATAAGGTCACATTCAGAAGTAGTAGCATGGTTTGACTTCAACATGCTGATTTTCAGAGTTATTCTACCTATAACTCCAGGGGATGTTGCTGTGCTCTGCAACTCTCCAAGAATGGCATCAAGTATGCATGATGTTTCTTGCATTTATCTAACTGGAAAACACATTTGCTCAGGTGTGGAGGACCAGGAGGGCCCTCTGGGGAATGCTGATGTGGCCACTGTTTCCTACCACAAATATGGACACGTAGGGCTGACTATACCGAGGCACAGGGGTCTCTTCCTCCATCTCAGGGTGGAATTTACCCCAAACTTCCTCCGTGACAACCCTGTAGCCCTTGGTTAGCTTGCTGAGATGGTGGGTGAAGTTAAGCCACCGACCGCTCCCTGCCCTGTCATTTTCTGGGTGAATGACAAGACCTGGGTGGGGAAGGGTAGGTTCTTCCAGCTCAGAGGCAGCTGGTGTGGATGACAGGGAGGCTGGGCCACTGCTTTATGTTTGAGCAGCTGTGATCCAATGCAGGCTAGACGGGAGAGCCCCAAGGGAGAAAATGACTTACTCATAAAATTGTGATAAATAGGTTAAGAGAAAAACCTGCCTCAGTTCCTCTTTGTGTTGCTGTCAGTAAGCACATCTCTCAAAGCAAGCTGACATTCTTGTCGACAGGGCTGTTAGCAGCACGGCGCATGAGGTAATTACCAAATAAAGTTAATATTAGCCAAATTGTGCAGAACTTGAATTAAAAATATATCTGATTGCAGATTAAAGCCTGAGTCATGTGTCTTACCCCCTGAACGTGTGGTTCGCCTGCCATTTAGGTCCTGGAGATGAACCACTCAGAAGGAGGAGCCCCGAAGATGCATCCTCCTCTTCCTCGAGGAGGCAAGGGAATGAGATTTCTGTTTTCTCCTTTATCTCTTGTGATGTTTTCGGTCACATTAGAGGGCAGCTGCACAGTCTGCTTTTTTCCACAGAGGAGCTCAGGGGGCATTGGAAAGAGGATGGGCCTTGCTGGGCAGGCTCTGCGTCCTTGCTGTGGGGTTGCTCTGAGGACGCAGCCTGAGTTTGCTGTCTGAGCAGGCCCTGGAGGCTGCACCGCTACCTGACAGCTCGCCCACTGAGCGAGCTGAGCAGAAAGGATGCAGAACCCAAGAGTCACTGAGTCATTCACTCACTGAATGACTTCGGGCAACTCGCTTACCTTCTTGGAGCCTCATTTTTCTCTTTTGTCAAATGTAGATAACAAAACTTGCCCCATTCCTCGTGTGGAGAGATAAGAATAACAGGCAAGTAAGGATTGTGAACAGACAGTTATCCTTGTGCTTACATAAACCCAGGGTTGGCTAGCAGAAAGAATGAAAAGCCAACACACAAAAAATCCTAATAAATATTTAAAATAAAACCTAGGATATGTAGTCTCTTATTTTCTTCAGAGAGAGGATAAGAGAAAGTAAATAACTCAGGGGTGAGGGTTAGAGGTTAGGAGTGGCGTGAGCAATCTTAAGTAGTAAGTTTGAAACAACCAAAACAGCAACATTCCCTGAGCTGAGAAAATACGTTTTCTTTTAAAAACATCTAGCGACATCCTGAAAATAGAACTACAAGTGTATAAGCAGTCTATTATTTCTAAAACCCATAAAATTAAAAAATACGACATAGTCTGAAGTAGGACAAATAATATCTCAAATGGCAGCATTATTCAGAGAGGAGAGCATTCGTCCTGATCAGATGCAGCTGCTCTGGATGCAAATAAATCACAAGAAAAATCTCCACTGACCCTGCCTTGCCTTGCCTGGAAAATGGAGATGAAGATTCTTGTCCTGTCCAACTCAGAGGGGCCAATGAAATGACATATCTATCTGAAAAAGTGAAAATGCTATATACTTGGCAGGTACCATGCTCTTAATTTTTTGGAAGTTTTCCATTTTCATTCTAGTTCAATTTTACACCCAAGGATTGAGGGTCTACAGGTAGGGCATGGTCTAAAATCCAAGATGTCACTCATGCAGTGTGACTAGGTGAAGCCAGAGGAGAAAGAGGTGGCTTCCAGCTGGAAGGGGTCAGAAGGTGGGGTTTTTACAGAGGTGATGAACTTGCAGCCCCTGAAAAGTTTGAACTGAAAAGTTTGGACAAATAAAATATTGGAAAAAATACTGAACAAATATTTATTCATTCCCTAAATATCTTTTGAACTCCAACCCTGAGCCAAGCAGTGTTCTAAGGTCCTGGGCATTCACTCATGAAGAGGGAAGATCTCTGTGCTCCTCACGCTTCCACGCTAGTGGGCTGAGACGCAGTTGTACAGGTGCGCGGAGGGCCTTGTGGGGGTTACAGCAGTGTTACTGAAGACATAGAGAAGTGCTCAGGTGCAGCCCTGGAAAGCAGGCTTCATCTCTGGTTTTCAGGTTAGCCTGCAGCCTGTGCTCAGGGGGATTCTGAGGCTTCCCTCTGACTCAAGCGAAGACTTTCAGGATTGATGAATGATGTCTGAGATGGACGTGGGAGGGGAATTGGAGTTATGTGTGCTAGATATTTGCCTCCCAGAGAGGTCTGGATGCGTCTGTGATTCCTGTGGCATCCTGGTCTATTTCTTCCAGCTTTTGAGAATGTTATAAACTCTGGAAGCAAGTATTTAGGAAGTCTACCATTTATGTGTACATAAAAATTATTTGGATAGTTTAAGTGCTACTATTTTTGATCTTTAATTCTTTATCTTCTCTATATTAGGATCACAAGTAGGCACATAATTAAGCTATGTTTTATAGCTTGTTTCTATCTGTTCACGGCTTCACTTCTTTCCATCCCTGGACTTCAAATTCAAAATCAGCATCAGTGTCTTAGAATTTTCAGCTGCTTATCTGCTGTTCCTATCTTCTGTGAGGAGTCATTCAACAGTCCCAACAGCAGCTGAGAAAGACCTTGATTTACCCTTTCCTGTCAGTATCCAGAGGGAACTCTGCAGCTCTCCTGTTAACCTGTCATCATTGCTTCATGTCTTCTACAGTGTAGCATGGTTCTAAAATATATCATTCTAGGCTAACTTCAGCTTTCTAGCTGGGCCTTAGAGCTAGATGGATGTTTGAGTGAAACGATTTTCCTTAGCCCTTGATGTCACATAAATAAATTTAGAAAATCCTTTATTAAGACTATATTGCTTTCAAGTCATTGCCTTGGCACAAAATCCCATTTTGTACGTTACAAATAACATGTTATTTTTCCCATTAGATAGTAGATTGAACCATCCAAAATTGCTATTTTTTGAAGTCCATGGTTCAACCTAGTATTTGTGTACCTCCATTGACAGTCCTAATCTTGACTTGGGCGCTAGTGAGAAGAATGTCTTGTACTTAGAAAGGTAAAAGAGAAATGAACAATATTTTGTTTAAATATGTCTTTCTGTCTTCAGAGATTACTCTTTCTGGTTCCTCATTAACAAGAAGAATAGCTGCTCACAGACCTCTCTTCCCAAACCTGAAGAGCACCCTTGGATATCCTTGGACTTGGCTTTTGTAGCTAACAGAAAACCAGTGAGCAGCTTGTCCCCTATTGTATCCAACACTTGGTAAAAAGAGTAACTATTTAATGAGAAGCTCCTGGGATGTTTGAAATGTTATCCACATCTCTGTTTCTTTCCCCAGTGACTGATAGCAACCTGGTTTCTGGGTTAACTATAGGATAGCACCTATATTTAATAGCAGCAGAACCTTGGAGAAAGAGTGGACTGGCGCCCGGAGTTTTGTCTGGGTGCTCCATCTCATTCCACCCTTATAAACAACTGCTCGGTGTGCATGTGGGTATGGGGGTGCTGGGATGCTTCTATTAACACTTGTATGGAGGACTGCAGTCAACTAAAGAGTGTGACAGACTAAAGTATTTGGGGCAAGGGCTGTTTCAATTGGATAAAAGTTAGCAACAAACTTATCTTCTAAAAGGAAGATCTTGGAGAAGTTTTCTGTTTCTGGAAACAAAAGTCAAACTTATCTCTTTGTGCCAGAGGCTTTGTTCTGTAGACCTATTGCTCATTGTCTGAAAACTGTCACTCATAAAACTAATGTGACCAGTTGACTAATTGGCAAGGATTCTGCTGCAGGGAAAAGGAGTAGGTATAGACGACAAAGGGACACTAAACACCCTGAGGTGTTCCCTGAACTGCCCTGATGACACATGCTTAGTCACACAGCACCACTTGCTGTGTGGGAAAAGAAGACTCAGTCTAGTTGTGTTGATTTTGCTAATAAAAATAGAGATATTGACAGTGGTTCTCACTCCCCAGAGACTGCAGTGAGAAGCCAGTTCACAAAAGGCCAATGAGATGTTGCTTTCTGGGGTTAACCTTTTTGCAAGAAAGTAGTCCCAGCTACTTCTCAGACGCCTTCATCCAAATGACTAGGTCACTACAACCACACTGAAAATGAGGATCAAAACTGGATAGCTGAGCTATTTTCAGTAAGAGAAAGTATGGAAGAGTTCTTGCTGGTTTTCTTTTTTTTTTTTTCACCAAAAGACTCACAAGGTGCTCGGCTATCTGCTTTAGTCTTTTGTGAGTAGCCTCCTTGGAGGCTGATGGGGAAGAAGGTAGGAGCTACTTTTGCTTTGCTGAGCATTATCTCAGAGATTTAGGGATTAGAAAGTGGGATGTCATGCTGCGGGGATGAAAGCACAGCAGACAGCGTATGCAAGGGCTTGCTTTTAGGCACAGACAAAGTGCCATGACTTTCCTTTGCTCTGCCATTTCTTTCAAGGTCATGCTACATAAAGCTAATGTACATAAAAATTATCTTACAGGTGGGAAAAAGAAAAAGAAACCAAGTCTCATCTTTGATTATTAAGAGAGGGAGATGGAAGCCATCGAGCATCTGGTTTTTATTTTTAAATCAAATCCATGGGTTTGGTGATTCTGCTTAATTTCTATGTCATTTTCAACAAAATTACTCCCATTTCATGAGGAAGTTGCAAGGTCAGTTTAATTAGTGCTTGTAGTTTGAAAGGCCCCACAGAAAGTACAGAAATATGAGGCAGTATAGCAAAGTAAGCTGAGAACACTTTATTAAAAAGATGAAGAATATCTAAAATTAATTTTGGAGGAATCACAATGCAAATTCCACCAGGGACTACATAAATAGCGGCCAAAGAGAATCAGATTATCTTCCTTGGATCTCATAACATCAGAGATGGGGTGATTCTGTTAATCCTGTCAGTCTGGGTGTTACTGGAATTTTCAGGCATTCTCTGTTCCAAGACAGAAGCAATTTGCTGACTGTAAGGCTGGGCTTTTAGCTCATCCAGCATTCACCCAAACGACAGTTTTGATTCAGAGAGAAGTAACCTATCTCAGCTCTATCTTATTCCAGCTGTTCAGTCCTGACAGCTTCTATTTGTCCTCTGCATGTCTCCTCACTAAGGGTTCTAAACTAGAAGCTGGCAGAGCCCGTGCTTGAGGGTTACCTCGACAAATATCATCTTCATCTCATTCCAACTAATCAGAACTTTAACCTTTATTGACAGTTTGTGATTACAACCTCACTCAAAATTTGTAGATGCTCAAGTGATTCTTTTAAGCTTTGAAAAAAGAAAACTGAAGATTCTCAAGATAAAGACAAACAATTTTACAAGACTTTTATGGTTATAAGCTCTGTTAAACGCTAATAATAATGAGAATAAAATGGTTAAAGTTAGTGTGCAAATCAAGGCTAAGCTATTTTTGGATTTGGTGCTAATCAGAGATACTGACTAAATACTCTCAAAGTAGGTTTTCCTTCCAAAAATGTCATTTAATGTGTTTTGAGTATGGCTTCTGAGACCTATAGTAGGTTCTCTAAACTTACATTTAGAATTTTGCCATGGACTGATAAAGTGAGAGAGGAGAAAAAATAAGACAAGAAGGAAATAAAGAAAAATAGGAGTGGGAGGAAGGGGAGGGAATATAAGCTGAAAGGAATGGTTGCTTTTCTTTGCCTCCTCTGAGGACAAACTTCTGTTATTCATCCAAGGGCTCCAGAATAGGAAGGTCACACACAAGGCTAGAAATATGGCAGTGGTTTTGAAACTGTACATCAAGGAACCTAGGATATTATTTTTTAGGAGTGGCCAGAAGATGAGGAGCAATGGAAAAAATCAAAATGAAATTCTAGTAAGAAAGCCAATTATAGTTTTGCAGATGCAATTTTATCCATTTAGTATTTTAGGCTTTTAAAATTAAGATCACTACAAACTACACAAGGTGCAGAAAATCATCACAAATCACAAACAGTTGGTCAGTGGCTGGACTTTCTGGGGGGCGCGTCTAAGAGCCTTGGCAAAGAGGGAGCCACACTGGCCTTGGCCTATGTCTTGGTCCTACGGCATTCACACTCAGGTAAATGCAGTTCAGATTTTAATTATCCCACTCTGTTTTTAGATCACCTTCACCACATCTCCTAAATTTCATTTGTTCTCTAGAAAGCCAAGATAACAACAAAGCTCAATTTTACCATCCACCGAAATTATTTTAGGGTCTTTCCAGAGAGTCATGGATTTCTGTGCCAACTCAAGAATAAAGAATTTTGTTACACAAATGATGATACAGCAGGAAAGATGCTGAAGTCAGCCATACAGGCGGTTTAGCAAATGATAAAAACTGACTACAAATAGGGAAGAAGAGGCTGGAGTTAAAATACCGTCTCTAGTACTGGTCAGAAAAGCAGGGGTTGGGTGGGTTTGGTGTTGACTCTCAAGTAGTTGCCAGAACTGGTCCAGAAGGACAGGACTTCTGCACAAGATCTGGAACCTGGCTTTCCTTAAATGTACCACAGAGCCATCAGCAACTGCATGTAGACAAGGCGGACTGGGAATGCCTGCTGTCAGCCTTGTTGGGGCAGAGTCACAATGACTGAGTCTTCTGTCACAGGACTCGGCCCTGCAAGGTCATTACAGGAGAAATAATAGGGCAGTTTTCAAAAACCTGGGACGTGTTTGATCCTTTGCACGCTTGGCACTGCACTTAGTATGTGATAGCAGCTCAACAACTGGTAGTTAAATATGATGCAGAAAATGCCTTTGTAATTTCTCTTGGGGAGTGACTTTCTTTGAAAAAGCGAGGCTGAAAGGAAAACATAATTACTTTCAAAAGTAATGAGAAGAAGCAAGAGTGAGTCCTTCGTGCCAATGCCGTCCCTCTCCAATAGAGGTAATTTCCAAGGAATATTAAAATTGGAAGTTCATCTAGGTGTCTCTTTATACACCAGCATGGATTCATTGCAAAATCTTTGGCTAAATATCAGTGCCAACAGTGTTCTTCAGCCCATGCCAATCTTTATTATCTGGAAAGTCACCTAATTCCTATTTTTGATGTGTTTTTATCAACTTTTAGTAACCTGTAAGAATCATAATCTTTCCTATTATGCTGTGGGGAGAGTAGAGGAAAATTTTCCTTGTAGCTAGGGAGGTGTCTCCTTCCCCTCCAGATTTAGATTTATCACCATTTAAGTGTCCAACAGAATTTTCTCTAACCATTTCATCAAAACCAAACTAAAAGAAAAGAAAATAAAGCAGAAAGAAAGCATCATCTTCTTTCTGTTTGCTTCCCTCCCTTAGAACTTGTTATAGGAAATGACTCTGGAGTATCAGATCTGACATTCTATGGGATTTAGCTCCAGTTACATTTTGTCTTTTTCCCACTTTTGCCCCAATATTAATTCCTTTCAGAACATAAGGATGGAGATTTGAACCTTGGCATTGGCCTAGTGAAACGTATGACCTTGAGCGAGTCATCTTAACTTTTGTAAACATCAATTTTCTTGTCTTTAGATGGAGACAGCAATAATAATTAGGCTGTTAGAAGGAAGAAATGAGCTGGAGGATATAAAAATACATTGTAAATTATAAAGCACTCACTAGAATCAATGTTAAGTACTAAAGAGGAAATGATGTGATGGTGGATTTGAGCCAGGGTTATAAATCTTGATTTATCTTGTCTGATTTAAGACAAATTATCTCAACTATATAAAATCCATTTTCCTTAATTACAAATGTGGATTATTCAACTACTAAAGAGCCTTGCAGGGTTTTTGTAATTGAAATAATAGTCAATGGAAAACGAGTGGACGCCTACCGCCAGCTTTGTCAATCAGATTCTCCTGGGAATTTGGGATTGGGACTAAAGTATTGTTCACCTTTTCTGGGTCAGTGTGTGTCTGAGAAAAACTCAAAATGCATTGTACAAACAATTGGTGGAGAAAGCAGTAGCGCTTCTGAGAAGGATGGAGTAGGTATCCTTACTGTAAATTCCTCTGGACCAGTCAAGATTCAGTTGCAAGAAAGAGAATCTACTCTAAGTCCCTTAAGCTAGAAGGAATTTAATGAGGGAATTAGATATTCAAAGAAGTTTTGGTAGGGAGGGGAGAAAGCTTGGGCCCAAGACTTTAGGGCAACTCTCCAAACCACCAAACAACTCTGCGCATATGGTCCAATGTGGGGCCAATGCCATCATTTCTAGAAAGTTGGGACAGCTCAAAGCTGCTCCCTCAGCTACTGGCTTTGGAATCAGATTGCTTTTGTCAGGATCCACACCAGCAAGGTCTTGATTCCTGTGAAGGGCCAGCCACTGAGACTTCCAGTCAGTCCCACATCCCCTCACCATCTGGTGGGCACGGCCTGCACCTCTTGTGCCGCTTTGCTCGGCGGAAGCTAAGTGGGGTGCAGACTGCAGGGCCAGGAGTCTGAGTAACATGGTCTCTAGAGTTGCAGCCCACAGATGCAGTGAGCCATGTAGGCAGATGCAGTGGAGTCCAAGGAGCTAATGTGCACCTTCCTTTCATATCTATGTTCTTTCTTCTTAAACCAAGTCCAGTCAGTTTCTGTTTGCTGCAGCTGAAGGGTGCTCCCCAGCACACCCACGTCACTGTCAGACTTGCATATGCTGCACTGAGGGCTTTAGGTTTCTCGGAATGAGACGGTCATCTCAGAGACTAACGGGAAAATGTGGATGAGCCATGGAAGAGGCTGGGGCTCTACAATGCCGGCCCAGTCCTCTTTCAGTTACCACCGCCAAGCCCAGAGCTTATGGCCATGGGCACTGCTGTCATCGAGAACACAAAAAGTGACACATGTGGGGAAGGATGTGTGGAAACAGAAATATTTCTACATTGCTGATGGGATACAAACTACTACACCTATTAAGGAATCAGTAGGGAGATTCGTTACAGAACTAAAAATAGAAATTTCATCTGACCCAGCATGATGGTTTCTATCTAGATGTTCCTTCAAAGCCTCATGCACTCATAGGTGGGACCTTGGGGAGGTGACTGGATTATTCATATATGATACTCATCACTGGATTAGTTCACTCACAGATTTATAGTTGGGTGTGGTGTTGGGAGGGGAAGTCTGGTGGAAAGAGTTGGGTGAGCATGGTGTGGAAGGGTACATCTACACCCCTCTCTGTCCCTCGATTCTTCCCTCTTTCCTACCTGCTGGCCATGTGTTGTTTCTCCTCTGCCGGGCCCCTGTGCTGTGCTGCCCTGCCTTGGAGCCAGCTGAAACCTATGGACTGAAACCTGTGAGCCAGAATAAAGCTTACCTTCTTTACTTGTAGGTATTAGTTATTTTGTCTCAGCAATGAGAAAGTAATTAAGACAACTAGTCCTACCTTACCAGTATATTCTGGAAATAGTTAAGGGTATCACTTTAGAATGATACATAAATAACTGTTGATAGCAGCTCAACTCACAATAGCTAAACTCTTATTTTAAACAGATGAAGAAAGATAGTGTGTATATATATATAGTGATATATATATATATTTATACTAGTAGTAGTGTATATTTATGCTATTGATTTCTCACAGTTCATTGAAAAGGTTTTGTGCTAATATCTGTTTTCTTCTTTGTAAGAGAGAATCCTTCTTGTGGATGTCTTACACTTTACTTAAGATAATGTTACACAGTGTATTAACCATTGGTATTCTCTTGTTATTTTGTTATGAATTTTTTTCTAGTTTTTCACAAAATAAGAAGACATAGAAAGTCAAATATAACAAAATTTTTCTTATATGAGAAAGCTAAAACATACAAAAATAAAGAAGCAAAAGAAAGGAGGTATCATAGGACACAAAAAGACAGACTTAGTTGGATGCAGAGCTGCACGCCTGCAATCCCAACACTCTGGGAGGCTGAGACAGGAGAATGGCAACTTTTAGCCTGGGCAACTTAGTGACTCAGGAGACTTTATCTCAAAATAAAAAATTTAAAAAAGCTGAGGATGTAGTTCATTGTGAAGGCCCTAGGTTCAATTCCCAGAACCTCAAAACAAAACACCCCCCCCCAATAAAACCCCAGCACACATGAAGAGAAAAGGGACCAGAGAGACCAGGGTCAGGGGAGAGTAGGGAGAAGATTGTTGCCACGGTGGTAAAGGATTGAAAGTGCTCAGACTGCACATGTCCCAATGCCCCAGAATGACACTGTGCTTTTTTTTTTTTTTTTGGTATCAGAAATTGAACTCACAACCTCGTGCTTGCCAGGCAGGTGCTGTGCCACTGAGCTATATCCCTGGCTCTCCTGCCTTTTTCTTGTTGTTCCCTTACTTGTCGTCTTTGCTACCTGCGTCATTCATCTTCCCCTTCTTTCTTGTGGCAAGTCCTGCTCTTAACCCTGTCACACCAGGCAGTGTTTTCAGATATGAGACAGGATCCTTGGGGTCTTTGTTACTAAAGTATAATGCACTGGCTTCCCTGGCCACTTACAGACCTACAGAAGATCCCCAGGGTGATTTGCAGGCCCATGGCCATTTGAGAAGCACACGATGCTGTCTGGGAAATGTGGCTAGGTTAGAAAATACTTTGGTGGTTGTCTGGCAAAATTTATTAACCATCCTCTTGTGACAGTCTTGAAATGAGTGCCTGCTTCCTGATACCGCTTTCTCCCTTCCCTTTTTTAAAGCTCCTAGTGCTTTGAGGCTGGATCCTTACACAAGCTTCTCCCCTGTAAGTCAATCAGTGTATATTCTGATGAAGAAACAGGCTTGAAGTGTCTGCTATGAGAAGGCGGTGTGGACTGATGGTGGAGTGGAGTGGTCTCCACAGTGCTTCGCTTTCTTTTATTTTGCCACTAAATGGCTGCGTAAGGCCCACAGCTCACCTCCTTGCAGTTTTAAACCCACCAACGGCCCCCAGATCTCTGACAGTGCATTCATTGCATGAGGACAACTCTTTCGTTCTTCACTCTGGTATTTGACCCGACCCCGTCCCAGCAGCACACCTGGGTCCCTTGTCATCTTGTGACTGTGATGGGCTCCATGATATGCACAAGGTAATCTGTTATTGTCCTTCGGATGCGACAGGGTTTGGGAGCAGGGAAGGAAGGGCTTAAAGGCATTAAAAGTAAATAGAAGGCTGGAAAGGGTCCTGCCCTGCAAGGACGGAAAGGGTGTGAGGTCAACAGCGAGGAAGATTGAAAGTGCCCTTGTGCCACTTAATAAATCAAGAAGCCGTGGAACTGGCAGGTACGTAGAAAGAGAAACACTTTTCTTTCTTCTTGAGCACAGCAGTGGTGGTTAAAATACAATCAGTTAAATTTCAGACTCAGACAGGTTCTTTTCCCCCCTAAACTGTGGTGAATGCACAATGACTAACATTTGTCTTTTTAAAAAAATATCACTAGGAAAATGCTTGTGATGTGGCTACAACCTTGAAGGACGCTATTATCAAGTTTTTGAAGGCAAATGATGATGACTCGAAAGTGCAGGCATTTTGGAAAAGACTTTCCAGTGTTTGTGTGTGCCGTGTACACACATCACTTCCTCCCCGCAGGAAATGAGGAAAGGGGCGAATTCTTCCCTACTGCAATAAAACACTTATGTTCAATGGTTAATTAAAAGTGAGTAAAAAGATTCAGAATGGGTGAGCCTATCCTAGGATGACTATACAGCAGCCAATTCTAGCTGACTCAGGAAGTAATAATGGAAAAATTTATAAGTCCAAGTTTGGTTGATGGCAGTAGAAGTAATTATTGTGTCAGCTTACAATAAGCAGACTCCTTCTGAAAGTGTGGTCCTTAGACTGTTAGCATAGCATCTCCTGGGATTCTCTTTTTGGAATGGGGAGTGAACCAGGGTCTTTGCACTGAGCTACATCCCTTCTTTTATTAGTACTGTTCGTGTTTGTAGAACATGACGCTTACATTCATCCTGGCTATAACGCAGACCTCTTTCCCTTTCCACCCACCTCCTTCCCTCGGGCTCTAAATCCCAGTTCCCTGCTGTTTTTCCTGTTATTATTATAAGTTTATGTTTATGTCATACAATTTTTATTTTCATTGAGGTTATTAGACTCCTATACAAAGCATCTTTTAATTCTGCTGACTTCTTCCCTTCCCTCTCTCCCCTTACCCTTAGTCTCCTGGACCCTTTCCCATTTGCAGATCTATCCTCCCTTGTTTCTTTCTATCCATCTGTAGTGGATTGGTAACTGGCGATCAGCTTAATACCAGCTGAACTGAATCAGCGTGGCGCTGCTTATAGAAGGCCCACCTGAGGACTGTTGCCAGCATAAAAAGGAGACCTGGTGAGGAAGAGGAGCGTTGTGGATTTTCCTAAGTGTCGTTTGGAGCTGTTGGTTCTCTTGGAGGAGCTTGTCATGCTGGCTCCCCTGATATGAACTTGGTTATTATCTGTGGAGGCGTTCGGGACCTTGTTGCTGAGAATGGCTGCAGTTCCCTGTGGGGGAGCTCTGGTCTTTACTTTGAGCATTGCTTCCTGGACCCAGGGAAAATGTGTACTGTTTAATCTCCAGGAGAAGTGTGTCATGCTGGCTTCATGATACATACTCAGCTGTTTGCCTGGTTGCAGGAGCTTGGGATCTCATTGTCACTGAAGATGGCTGTGGTACTTTTCAGGGGAGCCCTTGTCCTTATTTTGAGCATTGCTTCTTGGCTCCAGTGCAGACCCTTTACCCCAGCTGGTGCAGACTTTCTAGCTTCCACCACTGACCTTGGGGCCTTCCCAGTGCAGATCTGTGGAACAGACTTGCATAGGTCATTGTCATGGATTCTAGTTTTTCAGCTGAGCTCATGTAGGTTAATGCCATCGGATCCAGGTCCTCTAGATTTTCTAGGTCTTTAGTGTTGTGGACAGATTTCCTACACTTTCGTTGTAGTTGACTCCTTGGGTAACCATTATAAACAATACTATAAATTATGTGTCCTGTATGTAACAGACAACCCCTGACTACAACATCGTCCTTTATTATTTTTTCCTTTTTTATTTTGCTACATTGCCCAGGCTGGCTTTGAACTTGCAAACCTCCTGTGTCAGCCTCTCAGAGTGTTGGGATTACAGGCATGTGCCACCAGGTCCTGCTTCTGGAAAGATGTTTGGGAAATGCAAATTCTCAGTCCTCACCATGACTTTCTGCATCACAAACTCGGTTTGGGGCCCAGTGAGCAGTGCATTAATCATAAGCTCTCCTGGTGATTCCGATGGCTACCAGTTTGAGAACCAGCACTATCCGTGATGTGTGAGGAAGCCATGCAACACAGAGAACAGTACCAGGCATCTGGAACCAGGCCTGTCCTCCTTCCAGCTTTGCCATCATTTGCTGCATGATTTAGGCAAGTCCTTGGCTTCCCTGGACCTTAATTTTCTCTCCTGCAAAATGAGGACCATGTCCTATTATCACAGATCTGTGGTAGAGCAAGTGAGGTAATATAAATCTGTATCGAGAACACATTTACATGTTTCCTCTTCTTTTTCCTGAAGCTGAGTTCCTGCCGAAAGATCTAGCATGCAAGAGTCATCGATACTGGCAGAAATGTTAACAACACGTTCCCATACTCATGGGCATTACTCAATGAAAATTAGATGTGGTGATTTAAGCCAGTTTTCTTCTGTCCATGCCTTTGCTCTCCTTTATAAGGGCTACTGGCCGCATCTTCACTGCCATGAACTCAAATGTACAATACACATCGGATTTTTACGATAATATGGAAAAAGTTTGATTGGTAATTTTTAAATATTGATTGTTTGTAGAAATGAAGTTTTGTGAAGTAGCAGGTTAACTATATCTCACCTTCTTGTAATTTAAAACAATGTGGTAAAAGGAAATGTAGAAGTACTGTGTCTAAGAGGCTCATGTGGTATGTCTGTTGGACAGCGCCCGACTAGGCACCCTTGGGATCACCGCACTATCTTAATGTCAGGTCTCAGGGACAAGGTCTCAGAGACATGGCTGCTGATATAAACTGTTAGCTTCCCTGGTACACACTGTGCAGTCTCTAAGGAATTGTTTCTCATTATCATCTTTGCAGCATTTTGTAGCTGCAAAGGATTCCAGGATCTTTTCATCAGTTTCTCTTCATGGTGCAGTCTCTGAGGCAGGTCGCTGCTAAATTGGGAGGCCCATTAAAGTGAATTCACCGTTCAAAGGCCCATGGCTGCCGCTGTGGTCCCCTTCCAGCACACACGGAGATGTTAGATCTTCAGAAAGAGCTACAAACCAGAGGCTGGGGTGGGGAGCAGATGCAAATAGAGTGTTAACCCTGAGTAACTGAGGCTTGCTAGTAACGTTCACTCCTAAGTAAAGTTCACAGAGTGACAAACCTCCATTCCAATTTGCATGGCTCCTCCTATGTTGTGGTTTTTTTTTTTATTTTATTTAAAGAGAAAAAAAGCAAAACAGAAAACATGTTGTGTTCTTAGAGGCAGAATCTAGAGACTTAATCAAAGCACTTAGCAAAGTCAGTTTTTAGGAAATAAGAGTTCTTTAAGCATCAGCCTCTCGCTTCCCTTGCTTAACAAAAGACAGCTAAAGGGCATGCCTTCAGATAGCCATGTGTCCTCGCCTGACTTCAAAATTGGCTATGGAAATAATCTGTCAATCAAGTGTATTACAGAGAAAAACACTGACAGAATTACCTGAGTTGAGGTGTTTCAAATGACAATTTCTTATTTTTGCTTCTTAAATTATTCAAGACAACACAAACCTGCTTTGATCTTTGAGAAGATTTTTGGATTATGGGAATTTAAACTCTGTGTTTTAAATATTTAGTCTTATTTTAACAACCCAAGTCTTATAGGAGACTCAGACAGCATTCTAATAACAGAAAGAAGCCCTCTGGTGAGGATGCAGAACTCATCAACACATTCGTTTCTTAGCTTGCTTGGGCGATGCTGCCCTGCGAGAAATCAACCAGTTATGTGAGCAGTGGGCCAGATAGTAGGGACACCTGTTTGAAGCTGGGCACTAGGTCAAGGACCGGGGTGCAGAATTGAAGGAGACACAGCTCTGTCCCAGCTTGGATTAAAACAGAAATAAATGTCAATCCCCTCCAGACAGCTGTGAGGATGACTGTATTGATTTTCATGTACCGGGCTCATGGCTTTCTGTTTTCTCACTTGCTGGGCACCATGTTTGGTACCAGGCCCTTGGTACAGCAATGTTACATTTTTAAAATATAAAAGACGTGTTTAAATGAAATTTTAACAAGAAAGAGAGATATTTTTACACACAGCAAAGAAAAAAAGTTTAGAATCTGGACTGGGCATTAAAATCAAGAATGCTGTTTTGAAGGAATGACTGCTTCTCTGAAAGGTAAAATTGTGGTGTTTATAATGCTGTATGGGAACATAGTTCAGACTGTTTACACTTTTCCTTTTCTTGAAAGGAGACCTACAGACCCTCATTCAGTGTACTAGCCTTGTGCACTGAATTTTGTGCATGTATGTGGCACAGGGCAGGCTGCAGCTGCTGATAGCAGCCTGACCAACCAACCACAGGCTCTAATAGCCAGGCTACCAGTAGTTCAGGGCAAGGTGAGGGTAAAGGTTACAAAGAGACTTTCTGAGTACTTGTCACCTCATCTCAGTCCTTAATTAATTTCTCTACGTTGGCTCTGGATTCCAAAGTAAGTTTTTTGTTTCCATCTTCCAGAACAGCAGTATGTATCCAGTTGTCGACTTCCTTCTGGCTACATATCCACCCGCACAGCAATCTTTGGCCCCATAGAAAGTCTTTACTTTTATAAAAACTTACTATTAGGGCTAATACTACATGAGTCCCTGGAGCTCTTGTCTTCATGTGTTCCTCCCACCCCTTCTATGAGAGAGAGAGACTCTGCTGGGCCCTCTTTTGGGCTTACTTGGCTTTCAAACAGATTTTCCACTTTGCAGACGCGCTTCGTTCCCTTCCTTCTGTCTCTCCTAAGAAGCATGCAGCCTCCCGTGTTGTGGCACAGGTTATTCAGAAGGCTCTCCTGGTGATGTGGCCCCCGCGGTCATCACCAGGAGAAGGACACCCTAAGCCGGTGGTGCCTCCAGGAAGAGGCAGGGCCGCGCACAGAGCCCCTCCCCGTGGCTGGAGCCCAGACGCTCTATGCGCAGGCGCAGACTGGGAGCAGGGGTACTAGGTCACTGTCACTGCGGGCCACTGAGGCTATCTGCACCACGACAACCAGCAGAGGCACCCGCTTCTCACTCATCACCACAGACTCCAGATTCTCCCCGTCTACCCCACTGTTTTCTTTCCCACCCAACCGCTCGGCCTGAGCCTCTGGGGCCAAAAAATGTGGCCCTGGCAAGGCAGAAGGAAAAGTCAGGGGAAAGGAGAGAAAGCTGCGAGTGCCAGCTGGGAGTTTCCGGTGGAAAGTTAGCCAGCTCCCTTGTCACCATCCTGCTCTGAACCCATCAGCTCCCGTCCCCTCTCTGCTCTGGCCCTTCCTTCCCACCTTAATCCCTCCATTCTCACCTGCCATCTGCACGACGTGGCCGGGCGTCTATGCTAATCATTCCTAGTAGTCACGGAACGCTAACCTTATACTAAGCACGGAGCTCAGTGCTTTAGTTGGATTATGTCTTCAGCCATCACCATGTGCTGCAGAATGGGCCACATGATTTGCACTTTACCCCTGAAGAAGCACAAGAGATGTCAAGCGATTTGGTCAAGATCCACTGCTAGGAAGTGGTGCCCCTGAGATTCTGATCCAGAACTTGGATGTCACAGCCTGGGCCCCACTGCCCCTTCTTGTTGAATCTTCTTTGTCCCATTTTATCCACTGTCACTCCTTCACTGTGTCATTCCTGTCCTACCTGGGCAACTATTAATGAATATATTTTAATTTGAATGTATTTTTCCATAGTATTGATGGTTTGTATATACTAGCTTTACTTTATCTAAATAATATTTGTCATCTTACTCTTTTTTTAACCACTAAGTAAAGATCTTAACATCCTTCTGTGCTGTTTTCATTTAATTTGTTCCCTCTTAACTGCTGCATAATACTCCATGGTTTCTGTTTATCCCAATTCCTTATCTCCTTTGTAATGTGCAACAATGAACATCAAGAATGATGAAGTCCTCACAGAACGGGGAATTCATCCACATTTATCCTCACACACAATCTCTTCTGGACCTAATGAGAAATTCCTGGATGTGAATCCAGGGGCAGAACTGGTAGGCCATAGGGAACGTTTAACAGTTGGACTAGAATGATCTCCAGTGGTCTGCACTCCTCTTGCAGTCCAGGAAGGCACACTCCTTGCTACAATCTTTTCTGAACTCTGCCATCCTCACAGGTGTTAGTTGATAACTTGTTCTAATTTGCATTTCTGTAATTATGAATGATTTGATTCGTGACATTTCTTCAAATGCTGGTTCTGTTTTTGAGTCTCCTTTTGTACAAATTGCCCCTTTATGTTTGAATTTGTTTTTTATTTTTCCTTATTGATTTGGTGGAATTCTATGCTTATTCTAGGTGATTGCTGGCTTGATATATTCTGAATAACTTCTCTGAATCTATTATCAGGACTTCGTTGGTTTTCATTAGCAGCCATCCTGTTTTGCTACAGTTCAATTAATATAGTTTTGGTTTTATGGATTGTACTTTAGGAGTTTTGTTTAAAAGTCCTCTTCTCTCCCTAGTTCTCAAAGATTTTGTTTCACATTTATGTCCATAATTTTTCTGGATTTACATTTCTATTGCTTCCTCTTTGAACATGATCACTACAATAATATTATTTCTGTAAAATCATAAGTGTAAGTAAGCTTTCAAGGGCAGGTCCAAGAACTTTATCGTTGTGTACATCAACTGCTTCTAAGGAAAACATGTGATGGGAGTCCAACACATACATTTATTTATTTATTATTGAGACAGAGTCTCACTGTGTAATTCATGGTGGCCTCCAACTCACTATGTATCCCAGACTGGCCTCAAACTCTCAGCAGTCCTTCTGCCTCAGCCTCCCAAAGTGCTGGGATTACAGATGTGTGCCACCACACTCAGCACAACAGACTGATTTAGAAGGGAAATTTGGCCTGTTTCAACATGCAAGGTTGCCTGGTTATGTGGGAAAAAACAAAAACAAAAATGAAAAAAACACTGATGCAGTCATACTGGTCTGGATGGCCACTGGCCTCAGTGCTGTTACTTTGTGATCACTGTGTTAATCTGATTGTAAACAGGGCTGTTTCTAGGGTGGCTCTCAAAACTGGGGGCACCACATTGACTTGAATGTGCCAGATGAAAGTAAGGAAGTTACTCGCTGAACCCACCTAAGGTACAATACTAATCCCGAGCCCTGACGTACTCTAGGGGCTCTGGTTGATTAGGATGTATCAGGACTGGTTCTTCCCTTAGGACAAAGGGAACACACTGAGGTCAGGTGTTCATGGAGGGAGGCTGTGTGATGGGAACGCTCTGTGCTTTCTTCTCAGCTTGGCTATAAACTTAAAAGTACTCTAAAGATAGTTTATTAATTAAGAATAAAAGATTCCAGAGCTGTTTGTTAGGCTTACGGAAGTCAGAATTTGCATTTTCAAGCAAATATCCTAGGCAAATATTATGCTTTTAGAACTTTGGTAGCCACTACCTAAAAATTATGATTTGAATAACAATAATGAGAAAGGTGGACATAGATATCACCCAGTGGGCGTGAATTAGCTGATGAGGAAGTGTGTATCCTGAGAGACAGCCAGAGAGAAACAGGTTTTTGAAAGTGGAAGAGTCCCCCAAGATTTGTTTTAACTTCTAATAAAAATTTTATTACTTATGTTTGTTTTATGTTCCTTTTATTGGCTATGGTTATAGTGAAGAAAATAAAGATGTGTTCTGACCAGAAGCACAGAGGACTTTTAGCCCAGTACACACTAAATTTTTATGGCCTTGTGGGTGAAGTACAGTGATCAGACCTCCTATGTTCGGGGAAGTGGGGGTGTCTCATCTTGACTGTTCCTCCTGCTTGTGCAGAGTCTCCTCCCTAGGACACTTCTCATGACATTTTTAGGGGTTGTATTTGTTCTTCTTTTGTCCTAGCAACACGCTGAAGGGACTCTCCGCCAGGTGTGAAAAGGGCAATGTGGCCCCGGGGTCGCGTCTCCCCCAGGGGAACGCATGCTCTCCGTGAAGCTGAACTTCAGCCCTGCAGCTTAGCTCTGTGGATATCAAATGCTGCAGAGCAACGAATGTTATAAAGGAATTACCTTTTAATCTCTCCCTCTTCAAGATTAGGGGTACATCTGGGAAGATTATAAAACACAAAACAAAACCTCCATCTAAACAACAAACTCATTCTTATCAATCTTAACTTAAAAACATCCATGAAGCAACCAAATGAAAACGTCACATTTAAAAAGGTGGAGAAAGCAGTGTGCAGATCCCAGGGAGGCCTCCGTTAAGACTGAGTGTCTCTGGGCACAAAAAGAAATGGCAGGGGAAAGGCACTTGGGAACATGGGCTCTGCAACCCCTGAATCCTTAAGTAAATGTTTGGGAAAGAAAATCAAAGCACTAAAAATAGCAACAGCTAATATGTGTCAGGCTGCGTGACGGTTTTGATGCACTATGTCTTTTTATTTCCACAAAACCCTTGAGGCAGGTTTTTTTTTTTGTCCTTAAAGATGAGGATGAGTAGCTCTGTCCAAGTTCACAGAGCTGGCAGGTGGCTCAAATCAGTTTCTGAAGGCTGGCAGACACCTCTGCTTCTCCCCTAAAGCAACAACAGAACGGTAGCAGAGAGGCGAATATGTAGCCTGCTATTAAATGAAACTTGACTATCTGTAGTAAGTCACCTGTTTATCTCTAACTATAATAATTAGTACTGATGAGTGTTCTGCATCTTCCTATCTACACAGGGAGAAGGCTTGGTGAGCCTGCCGGCCCCCAACCGTGACTGCACAAGTGACTGTGCTGGGGAGTTTTCCTATCTCCATCCACTGTGTGCTAACTGAATTAGATCTGTGGATGGAAAGGATAGTGTTAGAATAATTTTGAGAGCCTTTCAGGTGATTGTAAAGAACCAGGGTCTTTCTGCCCCTAAAAGTTTTTGCTTTGCATCAGATTTCAACTTTCTTTTAACTTGATCCCCAAAAGAGGTGGAGGAGAGGTGTCTTGATCACTTTTCTTGTTGCTGAGACCAAATTCCTGATGCCCCAAGTTAAAGGGCAGAAGGATTTATTTAGCTTACAGTTTGTAGAGGTTTCAGTGCACAATCGGTTGGCTCCAAGGCAGGATGGCACAAGACGGAGGGGAAACACAACAGTTCATGGTGACAGAAGACAGCAAAAGAAGAGAGAGTGCAAGATAAGCCTCTTTCTGTCCCTTATACTGCATGCAGGCTACCTGCCCTAAGGCAGGTGTAGGCACTTACACCCTTAATCCCTTAACTGGACTATGAATCAGCTCAACTCAGCCACCTCCAAAAAGCCTGGCCCCCATGACTGCATGAGGTGTTGGGAGGACATTTAGACACAAATCATACCAAAAGGGTTGGCTTTATCTCCTTATATCTGAAGGGCTATTCAGCCCATCATAGAGATTTATCCTCAGGATGATCAAAGAAAGTACAGCTGTTCATGCTTTTAGAAGATTTTCCTGCAAAGGGAAAAAGGTAGCTTCATCTGCTATGATGCTCTAATCTACATAGCATTTTTGGGTTCTGCTAATTAAGTTCAGGAAGGATTATCAACTGAATCTCTTGATGGACAGTAAGAATGTCATTCATTTTGTATGTTGGCACAGAAAGGCCAGCTTCTGGTAAGGAATCATCAGGTCAGCAAGTGAGGTGACTTCTGCTTGTCACCTTTCCTGGGGCAAAGAATTTCTTTGGAGCAACTTCTCTCTTCTAAGGGTTCTGGTCAGGGCTCTGATTTCAGCAAGTAATGTGGTCTCACCCACGAGTGCTCTCCAATGACCCACCTGTCTAGTGGCTCTGTTGGAACATGTGTTGAGATGACACAACACGGCTGTTTTTTTTCCCTGACCCCTGGCTGGAGTCTGCTTTCCAGATCTCTTGACAATGCCATCACTCTCACTTTTGTGGGCTTTGACAGCCCATCAACTTGCAGACACATTTCATGGTAGCTGCCAGAGTGCTCCCTTTGCCTCCTGATTATTCCAGGCACATCACCAAAGGTGACATGGTCACATTAAGTTAGGGACAGATTACTGACTTAGGCCAAACTAATTTTTCTCTCCATCAAATATGAGGCCTTTTTAATGTGTGCAGTAGGACAGGAAGAAAAATTCCAGCAATGCATAAATATAGCACCTGCCGAGAATGTGCTGCCCACTGTCTGTAAAGGCAGGGTCAGGAGTGATCACGTCGGCAGTTACAAGTGATTTTCTCCAGGGAAGTTTCTAGAGTTTCAGGTTTAAGTAGGCTGCTCTGAAATTAATGCTTTAAACAAGAAGACTCTCCACCTCTCCCATCCTACTCATCCTTATTCCACAGCACGTCTATTGTATTTTTCATTTATTCATAGTTTAGTCTCCTTTGTTTTGTTTAGTACTAATCGACTCACTGACGTTTTTCCGCAAGCTGATTTTTCTAAAGCTTCTCAACAGATGAAACCTTCTGTGTCCAATTGTCCTTGAGCAGCAGTCTCTGTTTATTATAATGTCGTTTTTCACTGGTGCTAGAGTAAGTCAGCTGTCAGGGACAGGCATTCACTCATTTAGCATAGAGATGGCACCAACAAGGTGCCCTCGTGAACTTACGGTGTCAGAGAAGGATGGGATGTCAGCAACATAACCTGGTACCTATAACGCTAAATGTCCTCCTCAAAGATGCTCAGGAAAACCCTGTCCTGATTGTTTTTGAACACTCTGTCTCTATCACAGGACATGGCATACATGAGCATAATAGAAATGTTAGGTAGTTCAAATGAATATCATAGTTTTGTCTGTTCCTTGGCACACAATAAATGTATAATACATTTTTGTGGCTTTTGAAATAGGGTGTGCAGAGGTGAGGTGACTAACTTAAGGAGTCAGAGTTGCAGTGTATCGTTCCAATATGCCATTCCCAGATTCTTTTAATGTATGCATCTATGGCAGGTAACAGGCCCATTTATTTCCTTTGCAGTAAATGAGATAAGGAACAAAATGCTTCTTGTACAGAAGAAAGGTTTAATGGTATGAATGAACTGTTTATGCAAGGTTTTCATTAAATTGATTTAAACAAAACAATAATGAAAGCTAAAATTTATTGACTACTTACTTTAAATGACCTAGGAACTGTAACATGGGAGATCACATATAAATAAAACATCCTCCTTGCTCTCTAGAACTCTAATAGTAAAATGGAAAATTCACTTTTTTTTTGTTTTTTTTTTTTGGTGGTGAGGGGAGTGTTATGGATTGAAAACTGGTGGTCAACTTAATGCTAACTGGATTACGTCAGCATGGAGCTGAGCGTAGACATTTCACCTGAGGAAAGTTGCCAGCATAAATGGAGATGTGGAGAAGGAGAAGCTATTCACGCTAGTGCGTTAGTGCGTTAGTGCGTTAATGTGTTGAGGCATTGTGGGTTCTCCTACATGTTGGTGTTTGAGCTGTTGGTTCTCCTGGAGAAGCTCACATCCTCACATCGAGCATTGCTTCCTGGCTCCGAAGAGGAAGATGTGTGCTGCTTGGTCTCCAGGATGAACTTGTCATGCTGGCTTCCTGGCATGTACTCAACTGTGCTTGTCATTGGAGGAGCTCGGGACCTCTGTGTCACTGAGGATGGCTGTGGTGCTTTTCAGAACAGCCCTGGTCTTTGTTGTGAATGTGACTTTTTGGCTCCAGCGTAGAACCCTCAACCTACCAGCACAGCTCCTTCACCCTGCTGGCATAGACTTTCTGGCTTCCACTGTTGACCTTTGGGCCTTTCCAGCATGGATCCATAAAAGAGACTGGTGTGAGTCCTTCTTGTGGGCTCTAGACCTCCATTTGGACTTGTGGGAGGCACTGTCATGAGCTCTGGGTCTTCATCTGGACTCAAGTGGGACATTGCTGTGGGATTTAGGCCCTTGGCTAAACATACTGTTTTTACTGTTGTGGATAGATTTCTAACATTTTCTTGGGTGACCATTATAAAAATATTATAAACTCCATGTCCTGATTCGAATTGTTCTCTGTACAACCCATGACTACAACAGGGAGCTGTGTTTTGTGAAATATACTAAAGATAATACCTTTCTTTTTGTCTTTTTCATACATGATATTTGTTATGCAGTTCAGGCTGGCCTTGAGCTCACTTCTGTAGCCCAGGCTGGTCTTAAACTCACAGCAATCCTCCTGCCTCAGCCTCCTGAGTGCTGGGATTACAGATGTGCTCCAGCTCCACTGTGCTCAGCAAGATGATGTATTTCTTCAAAGAGCCTGAACATTTATTTATCTCAGCACTATTTTGCTTAACTCGGTGTTCTTAGCCACTCTGTGCCTGAAAGAACTAGATGTCCTTTTCCAGGGGTAACTGAAGTGACAGGATCTGTTTTCATTGTATTCCTCAAACTCAAATGGAATTCGTAAACAGGTAGCACAAATGTAAAAACCTATGCTATCAAAAATTTTTATGTATATTAAAGAACAAATTTGAGTAGAGACACTGAGGCTCTGGGAAATTTGATCAGAATTAAACCCAGGAAGACTAATATTTCATTTCATGTTTTTTTCTTCTCTGCATAGGACAGATGGAAAAAAGCAGAGTGCCCAGGATGTTTCAGAGAAGCTTGCAGGGAAAACAAAGTTGATCAAACAGCAAGAAAATAAACTTAGAAGCCAGGCATAATGGTACATGCCTGTAATGTCAGCTCTCAGGAGGCTGAGTAAGAGGATTGCAAGACTGAGCCCAGCCTGGGCAGTTTAGAAACTTAGTGAGCCCCTGTCTTAAAAGAGGAGGGGGAGGGGTTCTGGGGATGTGGTGCAGTGCAAAGGCCCTGGGTTCAACCCCCAGTGCTGCAAAACAAAACAACAAAACCAGCTCATATAAAAGAGACAAAACCTTAAGAGGTATATTTGTGATCTAGAGCTTTAAATAATTTTGTGTATGGAAAGGCCAGAAACAGATTTGTCCTAAAATAAAAATTTACTTATTTATTTATTTGAGTAAGGGTCTTGCTAAATAGTTCAGGCTAGCATTGGACTCACTATTAACCAAGGCTGGCCTTGAACTCACAGCAATTCTGCTTCAGCCTCCTGAGTGCTGGGATTACAGGTGTGCTCTTCCACACCCAGCAAATTTACTTTAATAAATGAGTTTGTACTACACATTAAAATCAAGATAGAAAAGTCAGAAAGGGAAAACTGTTAACTAACTTCACATATGAAGATATCTACCAAAGCTATGCAGAGCTTTTCTGTCTTATAAAAGAAAAATGGATGGCCATGGTGGAACCCAGGAGGCTGCACAAAGAAGCAATTCACCCACCCTCTTGGTAAGCACCTTCCTCCGGCATGAGCCAGGAGAAGACCCAGTAGTGTCTCCTGTGAGCCTACCGGTGTGCGGGCTTGGAATCAAACACCCCCCCCCCCAATTAGCAACTGGGGACAGAGGTCTGAGCATCTCTTGGCAGGATGACTGAATGCAATATAGTAAATATGGGGGGTCTCCTTTATCTTCTCTTTGAAAGCAAGTGTTTTCAGTTTTGTTTCATTATGATTAATTGCTTTACTCTATTCAATATTCTCTTTTGACTGATTTTATAATGTTCTGTCTTTGGTTTGATTTTGCTGTACCTAATTGACTAGACAACTATTGTGAAGATAATGAGATATACTATGGTACCTATTACTGTTATCCCAGTAACCTGCTGTGAAGTTCTGTACCAAAGTCACTGCACTGTCTTAATTGGCTTTGTTCTGTCTTATTCTGTTGTATTTCTACTACCTTCAAAATAAAAAAAAAATGACCGGACATTTACTGGTAAGTCTAAATTTTGTATATTATGACTTTGTTGTATAAAGTTTCATTTCCTTTTTTTTTTTTTGAAAATTTCCTCTTCCTTTTTTCTAGCTGGTTTGATATTTATCTAGAGAGCTTTGATTTTTTGCAGTCTTTATCTCAGGGACTGGAGAATTACTATGAATGATGGGAGCACTGAATTACTGTGGTTACAGAAGTAGAGTAGGTAATGATGGAGCTCAAAACAGCCATTCAAAATCAGTTCTGATTTTTCCCTTAGATTCCTAACCTACTGATGCAAGTTAACTAATTGGGCAAGGCCACGAACAAAAATGTCTATTTTTAAGGTACAGCTGGAGAATGGATACTGGTCAAAGGAGAGAGCTTCCTTTTTTATGCATGGTACATTAATGATCCAAACGCAGAATTTTTTTGAATGGATTACAGTCCATTTCCCAAATTAGATGTTCTCCAAGTTACATATGGGTAGAAGGTAAATTGGAGGAGATGAGATCCAGCACACACTGATAAGTGGCTCCTGTAAAGCTCTCTTCCTCTGCCCACACCTTTGGATATCCTCTCCATCGCCCTCGTCTCACCAGTGGCTCTTCCCTAGTTTCCTGGGTGAGCAGTGGACAGTACTGACAGCTCTATGCTCAAAGAGCCACAAAAACCAAGCCACTTGTTAGATGTGTGACTCCAATAATTAGCAATACTGTAACTGTTTCTAGGTGAGTCAGTAGCTTACAATAGAAGGGGAATAGCAATGGGTGAATGTTACAAGGAGTTATATTAAAAGTTAACCAAAACAAATGTGTTCTAAGCTTAAAATCTGTACACCACAAAATAAACTTTTTATGAGATGGAGATTGAAAAGGTTCATTCATGCCTGCAAAAATTCTCTCATTCAACACAATTATTGAGTACCTACACATGCCAGGCAGCATTAATGTATCCCTTATGTACTGGGGATACAATAGCGAATAACAACAAAACACAAAAAATCTCTTCCCTTGTCCTTCCTGAGAGGTTGGAGAACTAATAAGAAAAGAAGGTGGAATATACGATGTGTTCCTTACAGAGAAGGGGACATTTGGGTGGAACCTAAGGCAGGGAGAGAGTCATGCGATTTCAGTAAAACATCACCAGGCACAGGGAACAGCAAGTTCAAAGGTCTTGCAATAGGACTGTCCCTACTGTGACTGAGGAATGAGGAAGCCTGGGCATCTAGGGTCCAAGTGGCAAAGATGGAAGCAGATTTATATGGCCTCATAGACCATGGTGAGAATGACTTTGAGATCATCTGAAGCTGTTGGGGAGCACTGAGCTGAAGGACATGATTTTGTTTACCTTGCCACCAGATCACACTGGCTCTTCTGTTGAGAAGGGTCCAAGGGTGGAACTAGTGAAAATACGCAGGAGTCTCTTGGAATAATGCCATGGAAAAGAATGATGGCCTGAACCAAGATGGCAGCAATAATGGTGATGAGAAGTGGGAAGATTCTGGATATATTCTGAAATAGAGTGACAAGATCATGATGATGATGATGAAGATTTTTGGTGGTTAGGTGGAAGTTATGTGAGGAGGAGCGGCCTGAATGATTCAAATTTTGTCTGAGCAGTTGGAGGGATAAAGTTGACATTACCAGAGATGAGTGAGAACGTGGCAGGAGGTTTTTTGGGAAATATCAGGAGCACAGTTTTGAAAGTGGTAAGTTTGAGATGCTAATCACATGCTCAAGTAAGCTGTTGGATATATGAGGTCAGGCTTCCCTTCCCTGGAGAGGTGGGAAGTAGTTAAACTTGGAGCAGTCAGGGTGCAGGGTAAAATCCTGACACCAAATGAGACAACCAGGGAGCTAATGTTGACACAATGATCCTCCAGTTAAAGGTGGAAGGATGGGGGAAGTTAGCAAAGGAAGCTGAACAGGAAGAGCCTCAGAGAAGCAGAAGGAAAATCAGGTAAGGTCAGGTAGGAGAAGTCAACAGGAGAAAGTTTCAAGAAGGGCCAGTAGTCCACTGTGAAAGCCTGCAGGCAGGTAAATAAACATTGAAACTTGACCATGAATTTAGCATTTAGGAGGTTAAGATGACCTTGATAGGGCAGGATCTATGAAATGCTAGCAGTGAAAACCTGAATGCAATGAGCTCATCCAACAGTTGGTTACAGGAACTAGAAACAGCAAGGATATAAGACAACTCCATGAGAACTTCTGAGGTTTGCTCCTACTCTCAGAGTAACTTGATCCCTTCTAAAAGGGAGCCAGGATATAAGCAGGTTCTTTTTGGAGTTTTATTCAGAGATAAGACTTTGAAGACCATGTGAACTTTGCTCAACACAAATCCCATTGGGAAGCAGGTTCCCTATGTCTTATTAAAGTTTTAATTCAAAGCACTTGAAGATTTTTTTCCCTGGGCTTCCAGATCTTCACTGAGTTTTTACAAAATTTTATAACTGACTAAGATCATGAGGCTTATAGACTGTTACAAAATATATTAAACTTTTGATTAAATAACATTATATAAAAGGTATTAAGTAAAAATGAAACTACACCCTATTTGTGCAGGGCTAATTGGTCAGACTGAAACCAGTAGAATCAGCATCTCTTAAGAATTGATCACATGGAGTAGGGACACACACCTGTAATCCCAGTGTTCTGGGAGGCTGAGGCATGAAGACTACAAATTTAAGCCCAATCTGAACAATTTAGTGACTTGGTGAAACCTCACCTCAAAATTTAAACAATTAAAAAATTCTGGGGGAGCAGCTCAGCGTGAAGGCTCTAGATTCAATCATTAGTACACTGTAATGGAAAAAGAAAAGGACTAATTATATAGGGTTCTGTAAAAGAAAGAACTTGAAATTTTAAGTAAAATGATTTGTGTCTGAATCCAAATCTATGCCTTGCTAGCTATGAAACTGCAGACAATTTTAACTTTTTAATAATTAATTAGAAAGTAGCTAACTTTTCTGTACCTTAGTTTCTGATGTGCAGATGTATGATGATAAACATTTGAGTGTTATTGCAAAGATCAGATACAACTTTACAGGGAAAGTGATAGTGAAAGCTTAGTGATAGAGTCTATAAGGATATTATTAATTAGAAAATATTTCCCTTCACATGTTTTTGTTGAACTCTCCTTACCCCCATGGAGGAGGCAGGACTGGGCACTGTTATTACCACACTGCAAGCTAAGGCTCTGAGATGTTATGGAGTTAGTGGTCCACAGTCAGAGGACTAATACCTGCTGAAGTTGAGATCTGTAGCAAGTGTCCTGTTTTGATCTGGACTCTGTCCACTATCATGTTGTCCACAGAAGTACCACATGGTATCAGCACAGAACACTGTTAGGCAAAGAGGCTTCTCCACTGTGAACCAGAGCTTCTAACCTGACTCATTCCACTCTTGATGGTATGAGTGAATGGGCATCTAACAGTATAACTCACACACATCTGAGGTAGAAACTTCACCTGAAGTTGCCTAGAACTTCTTCCTCTGACTTTATATCATCTCCTCTCCACCTCTGCATGCAAGTAAGCATCCTGCTCTGGTCTCAGGAACTCTTACTGCCTGTTATGGTTTGTGTTTGGATAGCTCCCTCAGCCTCATGCAATCATGGACATGGCTGAATTCAGTGTTCATGATTGGTTCATTGTCTAGTACTGGGATTGGTGGTGTGCGTGCTACACCTACCCAGGGGCAGAGCTGACATACAGTGTAAGGGCAGGAAGAAGGCATGTCTTTCTCTTTTGTGGTTCACTCTTGCTGTTTTGTGATGGCTGTGAATGGCAGCCCTGCCATGCCACCCTGCCTTGGAGCCAGTTGAATATGGGCTGAAACCTCCAAAATTGTAAGAAATAAACCTTCTCTTCCCTAATTTTGGGCATCAGGTATTTTGTCTCAATGAAAGAAAAGTAACTAAGACACTTCCCTCTGATACTCTTTAACACAGTTCCTGCTGGTTTGAGCCACAGTGGTCCATGAGTGACTGTCCTGCACTACCCCTGGTACAATCATGTTAGGACTGTAAGTGGTTGGTAGTGGCCCAGCAACCAGATGTATGAATTACAGCTCTGCTGCAAATATGTCAAAGGATACCTCTGAAGATGTTCCGAAATTGTACTATTGTGGAGCTGGAAGGAATTACAGATGCCATTTGCACAAGGTTTGCACTTTACAGATCAGGAAGCCTAATTCTGGAACTAAGAAATTGGTCCCAGCTGGTATCAAGGATGGTACTAGCACAGGGTAATTTGAAGCCAAGTGCACAGCCTTTCCCAATGACCACATTGCTAATTCTCCATGTGGCTGGGCATGGTGTGATTCCCTAAAAGCACAGTTGTGAAGGATTTCCTAATTAGTTAAGTAAAAGGAATTTATTCTAACTTCCCCTATTATAGCACTAAAAAGTGCTTAAGTCACTTAAATAAATGGTAGCTTAAGTCACCTCTTGATAGATCATCATGTTTTTTCATTTACTGTTTAAGGGCTAATGGACAAAAGCGACTTTAAAACTGCTCATGAGAGGACCCAATTATCTGATAAGCAACTCCAAAGACATGTGCATGAGTGTAGAAACAGACCTCTTTATAAATGATGTCTGACAAGGGAAAAAGAGATTTGTGGCATAGGAGCTCTGGAAAATGTAATTATTTATCCTTTCACAATTAATGAAAGAAATTGAAATTGAAGCTTTCATTTCAATCTCTTTTTATCTGGATGAAAATTTAATTTTACATAATTAAATTGACTTCACAGTTCAGTGTGTTAAAATATGCAATTAAATGCCATATCAAGGTTAAATGACTACTATTGTTGGCTCATTAAGAAATCATGCTGCTTAACTTCTAAACAAGAAGAAACACCTGCCTGTCCCTATTGTCACCAAAGCCAGGGATGGCATGTAACCTGCAGGGCTGGTCCCTCCAGTTTAGAGAAAGCAGTTGAGATTTTTTTTTCTTTTTGCATGTGCTGACTCCTGCATAAAATTAATTGGATTTAAACTTCTTTTTGTTTTTCACGAAGGCTTTTTTTTTTGGCATAAAAACATTTTGGCACTTTAATGATGATCCTCAGATGACTAACTTAAAGTTTTATAGAGGTTTCCTCTCTAACACCTGCATCTTCCTATCTGAAATGATGTTAAATTCTTTTATTTCAAATTTTCCATTTCACAACGTCTGATACATTTCAGCTGAGGCTTCTTTCAAATGATCTTGGCATTTTTGGGGAAACACTGGAGAAGCATTAAAGGGGGTTGTGGGGAATGGAATTGGGATGAGTCCACTGGAAATGTCTGCAGAAGTGGAGATTTTTACTTGTGTACTTCCTCCTTGCTTTCTTTGAATAACACCTTTCTAATGATTAATTTATGGTTCAATAGAATCTCATATTCTCTTTCATCTTAAGGCCGTGAGTGGAGCATAGTTTGACATTTAGAACTGAGTTCCTTTCCTTTTCTGATGTATTCTGGGATTCATGTAACTGATTTTGTTTTAGAGTGGTTGCTTAGAAGGCTTATGAATCTAAGCAATGTCCTTGCTATGATGTTACATAGAAAATGTAAATGTAATGGAGGCTCTTCCAGATAAATGGGAAGGTGTGTTTCTGAATTAACTACAATAGCCAAAAAAGAAGATACAGCCATGGTATGAAATTGATTTCTGTCAGAAATGGTGGTGCACGCCTGTGATCCCAGCACTTGGGAGGCTGAGGCAGAAGGATTTTTGCAAGTTCAAGACCAGCCTGGGCTAAAAAGTGAGCTCAAGACCAGCCTGAACTGCATAGTGAGACCCTGTCTCAAAAGAAAGAAAGAAAGAAAGAAAGAAAGAAAGAAAGAAAGAAAGAAAGAAAGAAAGAAAGATGGAAAGAAAAAAATTGATCTCTTAGGATAAACCTCTCAGATTAGGGGCTACAATTGCAGGCTTATTCTCTCTAATGCTCCTGAAATAGTCTTTTCTTTTTTCTTTCAGGGTAGGTAACTTGATATGATGATTAGTGGACTATAAAACTGGAAGAAAAATGTAGAAAACATTGCAGTGTGTGTAGGGATGTAATCAGTTTAGGAATGTATGAATGCTTTTACTCTTTTGAGTTCAGCCTTGAGATATAGCATTTCCTGCTTCCATGGCCTGAGAAGGCATCATAGGGATAATGAATTCATCTACCTTTCTGAGCTAGACCTGGATTTGTCTCTGTTTCCTCACATTGCCCAGAAACCAAAATGAGGTCTTGGCTACCAAAGAACATCTTGGTAGTTTTAGCAGAAAAAAGTTCATAGAGAAAAGAATGTCTTAACAAGTGAAAACCTGGCTTAGTTAAATTAATGAAAACTGTAAAAGCATCCATTTAAACATAACCAATGTCACAATTACCAATTATTCTAATCTTTTAGTTAAACCCAATCTCTTTTTCCTTAGAATATGGGAAAGACTTACTTTTGGTTAGTGCATGTAGATACTTAAAAGTCATTAAACTAATATTTAGTGAAACTATGTTCATACATTAACTATATAAAATCATTAGTCTTAAATACTCTGACTTGGGAAATTTTGATATTGAACAAATGTTGAATCATTTGTAACAATCTACAAACAAAAATAATATCAAACAATAGAGGCTAATTTGAACAACAGAAAACCCTATATCATTTCTCATGCGTTTTTTTTTTTTTTTTTGGCACCAGGGATTGAACTCACGACTGTGCATTTGCAAGGCAGGTGCTTATGCCGCTGAGCTAAATCCCCAGCCCTTCTATATCGTTTCTCAAAAGCACGTGGACTTGATTACATTTTCTGCAAGGCTTAGAACTCCTGGTCTGATTTTATACCGAGGAGTCTGACATGCCTGCATAACAGAGCTGCTCACATCTTTTTAGAGTCTCGGGTTAAGATCTTTGGATTGAGAAATAAAACTGCAGTGTAATTGAAAGTTCTCACCAGAGTAGTCTCATGTTTTCTGGTGCTTCATTGGATCTACTCGATCTGATACAGATGACCTGATACTGATTTTAGTCTTCAGAACAAGATGGCAAAAACAACGGTGATGCGAACACAGAAGAATTACACACAGGTGATCCCTAAATGTTTCCCATAAAAACTTCTATCAAGATGTTTAATGAGGACCATCCTAGATGGAAGGGATCAGATATCAACATTCCACGGAATTATACAAGAGAAAAAAGGTCATTTTAGAAACAAGTATTATCCTATAATCCTGGCCACACCTTTCTGAAGCATGAATTCAAGAGAATTGGCATTTATATGTGTGAGTAAAAAAATTCCTGGCTTTGTTTTTGTCTTCCCTTTTCTGAAAAAAAAAATTTTTTTTTTTTTCTATTTGTGATCAAATGGTGGTCAGGAAGTTAAAGATTCTCAATGTAACTTCGAACTTTACAGGGAAGAGATAGCATTCTGGTCTATTACGAGGTGATGGTGGAAGTCAAGCATGTGAAGAATGAAATAGTCTTTTCTTTTTTCTTTCAGGGTAGGTAACTTGTTCTAATTTTAAGCTATCCTTACCCTTTAACTTCAAGTGAACTTTATAAAGAGACCTGTGTACACCCAAAATGTCACAGAGAGAACAGCAAAGAGCAACAGATTAAGGAGCACAAGTCAAAGGAATGAATCTACAGCATCAATAATAGCATAACCATCTTTGTCTTTTTATCTACAAGGGGCAACTCTGAGAGGGAGGTAGTTTCGTTTTTAGAAAGTTTTAGCACTATTCCCTGTGAGTCATTTATGTGTTGAGAATAGGCCTGAGTAACACGTATTCCATCAATCAGGGAGCTGGGGGTTGGGGACGAGTACTTTCCTAGACGGTTCCCTTTTCTTGGGTTACAGTGATGGTCTAGATGCGAAGCTTCCTAGGCCGTCATTCTAGCTGGCATCCAGGCTTCTGCTGGAGGCCTGTTAAAACAGTGAAGCATTTTTGAAATTGGCAATTTCTTGAAATAATAAATGAAATTTCATAATTTGAGGACAAGTTTAGTTCCCAAGTAGGAACAACATTTAGAAGATGCTAATGTAGGTTGGATGTGCCTCCCAGGACTGGCCATTGATGGTGAAATCTCACTCCTGAGCCTTGACACTGGGCCATGCCCCCGCCCTTTGGTATTTTATTTGGAGACGAGGTTCGCTAAGTTGCTCAGGCTGACCTGAAACTTGCTATCTTTCTGCTTCATTCTCTTGAGAAGTTCAAAGTATTAAAGTTAAGGATAACACCAAGATACAATGGTTGTAAAAATCCACGTCCATAACACAATCTTGACATTAAAATTCTACCCCAAGAAATGAAATCTGGAAAGAAGACAAAAAGATGCTTCTTGATTAATGACTTGCCACTGCTTACACACCCACTGTCATATATTTACACATCATTCACCACTCAATGTTCTGTTTTCTCTACTACTTTCCTTGTGTTTCAGTAGGCAATTTCTTTTTGAAAAGAAATCTGAGGACTTCTGATTACCCAGATAATGCATTCAAAATTCAGCTAATTCGACCGACACTGCAGATTCTATTTGGGGCCAGGATCACCATCTCTCTTGGAGAAGATGAGTTAGAATTCAAATAAAGTAATTATGATGACTTTAGAGATTTCCCAGGCATTTTTTTTTTCATACTAGAAAATAAGCTGAATACATTGAAGGAAAACCTTTTTCATTTAAAGAAACAGCTCTCCCTACAATGTTTGCATCATAGTCATTAACTGCCGAGGTCAAACCTGAAATCAGAAAAAGAGGGAAGAAGAAACTGGAATGAAATGTATTTAAATAATAATAATGGACTTAAGAAGGCACAGAAAGATAAGTGCCTTCGAGTGATAAACAGGATAGACAGGTACTTTAATAGTGCACACTTCTTGCATCGCTTCCGGGGAAGTCTGGGAATTGAAACACAGTGTGAAAAGACAGCAAGTGGGGACAACAGGAGAGAAAGAATGAGAGCGCCATTTCTGTGCTTCAGGCCTCTCCTTACAGTTCCCCAAAGCAATCTTACCTTTGTTTTCTGCCTTCAGTTCCTCTGCCATCAGGCTGTCTTGTCGGTTACCAAGCACGAATGCTAGAAACGAGAGGATCAGGGCATCCAAAATTCCAATAATAGCCAAGATGTATGCCCAGCGGACCGAACAAGCCCCGAGAGTGTACTTGTCTGTCTTTTCTCCGCACATCCGTTTTACTTCATCTGAATCCCAGCCATCAGGGAAAATCATGCAACCGAGCACAAGGCAGGCAGCTTGGGGAGAGGAAAACAAAGAAAAAAAAAGTTAACAAATTTTATTTTAGCAAAATTTTCTACTGTTTTGTCAATCGTTGTTTCAGTTTTTTCTTGTTTTAGAGAGTAGCAGATCTTGCCACTGTTTCACGCTGCGTGCACACGTGTGTGTGTATGTGTGTGTGTGTTTTCCTGGTTAACTTAAAAGCAACCCAGAACTTGTACTACAAAGACTCTGGGAATATACTTTAGCATAAGCTCAAGCATCCTGAGAGAGATTAAGGCAGATTGATCTGGGAGAAAATATTAAGAAATTGAATTTTTGTGCGCATTCATGGGAAGGCTTCCATTGCAAACGGGCCTTTAGGAATCATAACACTGCAGAATGACAATTCAAGGCCGGCTTTGAAGAGCTGCAACAGCACCAGATAAAGGATTAGGGTAACAAGAAAAACACGAGAGTGCATACTGACTTTGAATCACTGTGAAAAACAATTTTACATTGTGATCTGCCCACCTCTGACATGCAGAAAAGTTTTTGAAACTATCTTTGCCCTGTGCAATGCAGGTTGATTATTTTCTACTCTATTTGCCATTCTGTTTCATTTTTTAAAAGACTGAAAAATATTGTAACACATAGCAGCCTCACAGAGCTTTTATAGAAATTAAGAAATTCAGAAAAATACTTATGTTCTATTTCTCAAGTAACACTATAGGATCATATGGCTGCTTTTTATAGGAATATGTTACTTGGAACATTAAGAAAATAAGTGGGTATTTTTGCCACTTTTTATATTTAGTGAAACATTTAGTGGTTATATAATCATATTTTTGGGTTAAGTAGAGATTTCTGGTTAGGTGGGTTCATTCATCCATTCGCTCATTCATCTAAAAATGATTTTAGATCATCTCCTATGGAATGCCAGGAACTGCTCTTGGACCTAAGGATTCAGTGATCATGAACAGGTACAAGGTTTATATCATTATATAGCTTATGTTTTATCTGGAAGAGAAGCAAAAAAAATGCTTTATATAAATAATGATGCCATTTTATATAAATAAAATGGCTGTAAGTCATAATCAGTACGAAGTAAGAAAGAAACTAGGCTCAGATGAAAATAAAGGTGGTCAGGGAAGGGCTCTGGAGGGGATATCATTTAAGTTGAGGCCAAAAATAGACAAAGACTAAGCTGTCTGAGACTGGTTGGGGGTGGGGGAGTGTTCCAGGGAGCAGCATGTGCAAAAGTCCTGAGGTTGGAAGGAGGCTTGCTGCATATGAGGAGCAATAGGGAGACTGGTTGCTGGGTTTTAGAGGAAGCAATCGTATTTAGGTTGAAGGGCAGGTAAAACTATGTATCACAGCTGGCTGTTATTTCTAGGGTGTGCAATTTAGGAAGACTATGATGCCATACCCAAGTGAGAGATCTGTGATGACTAGAGCCAAACAGTCTCTGAGGCTGGTCAGAGGCTTGCTCCATGACTGTTGCTTCACTGAAATTTACTGAGCAAGACAGAAATGGGTATCTTCTTTCCTTTTCCAAAACAGGCACATAGCTCTACAGGACGGCTCTGATGCAGACATAGACAAGAGGGATGAGAAGTAGAAGACTGCCTGGGAGACGCTGCTGCAGTGTCCACGTTATGCTACAGGGCAGTGATCTAAACCTCTGAGTCCTCCATGACTCCTTCCTTCTCTTGCCTGTGCATCTCAAATGCTGCATGCTCTTTCCCATCTGGGTGGAGTCTCTGCCTAGATGTGTCTTTTTAATTTTTTCATTTTATTTTAAAGAGAAAAGAACAGAAAGATCAAGAAGCAAACAATAATAAAAAACAATAATAAAAGCAAAATGACAAAACAACAACAAAAATAGCGATACAGGATTTCAAAACAAGATGATAGGAATTTAACAATGGTTGTTATAGTGCATATTGTTATTTTCAAAATAGTTGTTCAAGTTACCAGAAACAGGCGTGTAAGACTGACCAAATGATATAATTTCCCTTTGAGCAGTCTCTTTCTCTTTATCTGTTGTAACTTTTGGATCTTATTTATTCTTTCAGTTTTGGGGGCTGGGGATTTAGCTTGGTGGTGTAAGTGCCTGCCTGGCAAGCACAAGGTCATGAGTTCAATCCCCTGCACACACACAAAAAAAAGTACAATTTTTTTTAGTTGCTTACACTAGTGAGACAATACAGTATTTACACATGCAAGTCTGATTTATTTCACTTATGAGTATGGTTTCTAGTTGCATCCATTTACCTATAAAAACCTTGTTCTTTATGGCTGAGTAGTACTCCATTGTATAAAAATACCACAGCTTTTTTATCCATTCCTCAGTTGATGGGCATTTGGATTGTCTCCAAGATCCAGCCAATACAAATTTTGCAGTTATAAACATGGGTACACATATATAGCTGTGGTATGATGTTTTCAGTTCTTCTGGAAAAATACTGCGAAGGGGAATAGCTGGGTTGAATGGAATGTCTTTTTTTTTTTTGGTACTGGGGATTGAACTTTTGACCTTGTGATTGCCAGGCAGGTGCTTACACTGCTGAGCTAAACCCCCAGCTGAATGGAATTTCTAATCCTAGTTTTTTGAGGAAACTCAACACTGATTTCCACAATGGTTGTACCAGTCTACACTCCTACCAACAATGGAGAAGGGTTCCTTTTTCCCCACAGTCCTGCCAAGCATTTGTTATTGGTTAATGTCTTTTTTTTTTTTTTTTTGGTACTGGGGATCAAACTCACTCAAGGCAGGCACTTATGTCTCTGAGATAAATCCCCAGTCCCTATTGGTTAATTTCTTGATGGCAGCCATTCTTTCTGGAGTGAGATGATATCTCAGTGTAGTTTTAATTTGCATTTCTCATATGACCAATGATGTTGAACACTTTTTCATATGTTTATTTGCCATTTGTATGTCTTTATCTGAGAATTGTATATTCATCTCAAATGCCCATTTTTGGATTGAGTCTTTAAATTTGGAGGGCCTGATTTTTTTCAGTTCTTTATACATTCTAGATAAATTCCTTTGTCTGAGGGACAGTTGGCAATAATCTTTTCCCAATCTGTGGGTTTTCTTTTTGCCTGGATGGATCTTATGGACACTTCCCTACTTTAAGTCTCCGGTCTGTCAAAGTGAACTCTGACTTCCCTGCCTTTCATCACCCTTCTTTATCCAGATTACACATGATTAAATCTTTTTGCTATGAAAGTTTCGCTGGCCACCCACTGGGCACTGAAGAACAGCCCGGTCCCTCAGGCATTGAAAAGCTCCTTATCCTGCCTTCCCCCTTTTATATGCTCCACCTCCCTGGGGCTGAACTGCATAAGACTCCACATTTTTAGATGTCTCTGTTTTTCCTTCTGCCTGGAGTATTTGCATGGTTATCCCTAAAAGTTTTACTCTTACATAGCCGTTGACACCCACACCAAATGCAACACCCTTCACAAAGCAAAACAGCTCTAATTCTTCTCCACCTAGAATATTACCCTCCCCTGAACTCTTACAGCTGTTAGCAATCCCTACCTTAGATACTTTGCTGCTTTTTATATATTATCATAGCTATTTATTTACCAATCTCAGTTAACGGACTATAAGCTTTCTAAGGAAAGAGTCATTGAGCATCTAAAACAATGCCTTGCACAAAGTAGACACGGAGGCACATTTAAAGAGGGAAATGAATGAATGGATAAATGAACAGTAATGCCTAGACATACATTAAGATAGTTTATAGAGATCAATACCACAATTACCCAAGATTGCAAATCTGGTTAAAGATGGATTTATATTTAGCTGATGTTTAATGGAGACAATAGATTATAAGAACTTGAGAGATAATTTAAATAAGTGAATTTGGTGATTTGGAAACACTTTCAGGGTCCCATTCCCTCTGTGCTGCTCAGCACTTAGTACCCAATGTACCCTGTAAGGCACTGTCTAGTTAAAATGATCTGGGTATTTTAACGACATGGTTTCCATGAGTAAAATTCATTTTATTTGAGGCTGTATAGAATACATTTGAATCCAAACTACAGTTTGGAAAACACTTCTAAATTATTTGGGATATTTAAGCAATATTCTGATCTGGGTGTGGTGGTGCACACCTATAATTCCAGCACTCTGAAAGGCTAAGGTAGCAGGATCTCAAATTTGAATCCAGCAACCAGGGCACTTTAGTGATTTAGCAAGACACTATCTCAAAAACAAAACAAAACAAAACAAAACAAAACAAAAATATCCCAAAACAAAACAAAACAAACAAACAAGCCAAGACTGGGGTTATCATGAAGGCCCTGAGTCCAATCCCCAGTACTGAAAAAGCAAATTCTAAATGTTTAAAAAAAAAACAACCTATTAAATATCTTTCATCAGCAAGGAAACTACTTTCTTATAAAGAACCAAAAGAAAATTTTTATTTTATGAATGGTAATCACTTGGAGAATAACATATTACAGTTCAGTTAAACTTCAGAGATCCCCAAGGGACACAAATTCAGGCAGGTTATTGGGCCTGGGTGACAATCTGCTGGGACAGGGGCGTGTGGAACCGGGGCAGCCGCAAAGGTGTAGTTCTCACAGTCTGTCTGTCTTGAGGCTCTGCAACTAAAACCACAGGAGAGTAAGAATGGCAAACTGTTGCTCTCCACTCCCAGGCACTGCCAATGACTTCCTAGATGGAATTTCAAGGGAATAATATGGGAAGATAGAGGAAGTGATATACAACTGTATTTTGTGCAGTGGGTATTCTGTTGAAAGTTGTGAAAACAAAGTTGTTGAAACAGATTTTATTTTCAACCATCCAAGGAAGTCAGATATTTAACAAAAAAAATGTTCTTTATTTTCAGTACTAGGTACTCAATTCAGGGAGCTCTGAATGACACCCTTTGACCCCTCTGTTCCCTTTTAATTTTTTATTTTGAGACAAGTTTTGGCTAAGTTGCTCAGGCTGGCCTTGAATTCGCCATCTTTCTGTCTCAGCCTTTGGGTGTCTCAGATTTCAGGTGTGCCCCACATACCCAGCTTGCTTAGAGGAATCTCAAAACCTGACTGACAAGGTCAGTGTTTCTGGCTTCTGGAGAAAAAAATGTTAGGCTCCCCTTCAGTTCCCCCCAAAAGTATCCCAGGTCTCTAGGTGATAGGACAGTGTCCTACATCCAGGTTTGCCTTCTGTTTTTTGTCAATTTTTCTTAATGTGAAGGATCTGATCCTTTTTATCTGCTTGGAAAAATCTAAATGGTTGTATAGTTGGATACTCCCCTCCCCCCAATACATTTAAAAGGTTTTAAAACTTTAGATGGCTGTTGCATAACAGAAGTTTAAAAAAAATTTTAAACACTGTATTATCAAAACATATATTTTTCTTCCCCCTGTATAAACTCCTTCTACTTGGCTGTTTTGCAAGGAAAAGTTCCCCGGACTTTAGAATATTTAATTTAAACCATTTGGATAGTCTAGGCTCTGTTGGTTTCTGTGGGATGGCATGACAATTATGTTCTGCATGAATGTTTGAGTGCTATAATAAATTCTGGTTTCTGACATTCTACAAAGCAGATCCTTCTCTACTTGCACGGTTTGTACAGCCGCTGGAAACTTAACAGCTGTTCCCAATCCTGACTAAGAAGTACTGGCAAAGTCTCAGACTCAACCAACGAGAAATTAAATAATATCCCCCCTCTGGTTTTATACTTATTTCCAGCTCTTTCCAAATTGATCAACTTGAAGATATAGTGTTATGTCTTAGATCTACATAAACCACAGTAAACGGCACACATGAAGCCCCAGAACATTTGATTTATTCACACATGCTATTTCCTGACCACAAGGCGAATTAGCTCCAACTGGGCTATTATCCAAAAGTGGGTTCCCTATTAGAATGTCACCTAGGAAGTGACTAACTGCGTTGAAGCTATACATTCCTGCTTCCTTTTTTTTTTTCCAGTACCAGGGATCGAACTCATGACCTTGCGCTTGCCAGGCAGGCGTTTATGCCACTGAGCTAAATCCCTTTTGGCAGCAGGTTTTCTGGAAGTGTATCACAGGATGTTGATGTTAAGGAGCAACATGAGCTCATAAACTGGAGGTGAGTGGTGAAAAGAAACCCAGGGCCTTATCATATATGGCCCTGATGCTGTGATTCCTTTTGATCTAAAATACGTAACAAAGGTGTTATGGATTGAAAACTGGTGGTCAACTCAACGCCAGCTGTATTACATCAGCATGGCGCTGAGCATAGATCTTTCACCTGAGGAAAGTTGCCAGCATAAATGGAGACGTGAAGGAGAAACTATTCACATTAGTTCATCACGTTAGTGCATTGAGGTGTTGTGGATTCTCATACGAGTTGCTGTTTGAGCTGTCAGATTCTCCTGGAGAAGCTCTGGTCTTCATATCAAGCATTTCTTCCTGGCTCCGGAGGGGAAGACGCATGCCGCTTGGTCTCCAGGATGAACTCGTCACACTGGCTTCCTGGCATGTACTCAACTGTGCTTGTCATTGGAGGAGCTCGGGGCCTCCGTGTCACTGAGGATGGCTGTGGTGCTTTTCAGGACAGTCCTGGTCTTTGTTGTGAGTGTGACTTTTTGGCTCCAGCATAGAACCCTCAACCTACCAGCACAGCTCCTTCACCCTGCTGGCATAGACTTTCTGGCTTCCACTGTTGACCTTTGGGCCTTCCCATCATGGATCCATAAAAGAGACTGGCATGAGTCTCCTTGTGAGCTCTAGACCTCCAGTTGGACTCCTAGGAGGCAGTGTTGTGAGCTCTGGATCTTCATCTGGACTCATGTAGGACATTGCTGTGGGATTCAGGCCCTTGGCTAAATATTCTATGTCTTTAGTGATGTGGATAGATTTGCTGTATTTTCTTGTGTCAACTCTGGGTGACCATCATAAAAATATTATAAACTCCATGTCCTTATTCTAATTGTTCTCTGCACCACCCCTGACTACAACAAAAGGCTTCCTTATGAAGGCATCTCTGTTGATGGTGAGCATGTTCCAAATGGTTAAGAAGTGTTGGCATTCTAAAAGGAAGCCCTAGGCAGTGCCTGTGGGTCCCACAATGGGTTCTTCCAAAATAGTACACAAGTGGCTAATGCTTCCCCAGAGCCACTAATTGCACCAGCATTTTTCTTGCTAAAGAGCCGAAGGTAATCTCTATGGAAAAATCGACAAACCTTTGTAATTGGGTCTTTCTCCAAAGGAAAATGAAGCAAGATGAAAAGAGCCATAGGGGGTTTATGATGAGAGTTCCTTGGGTCTGCTAATAGTGCTGCCCCAACTATCCCAATCAGGGCTGTTAGTATTTTGAACCTGAGAACTTTGTGAACAGGAAGGGAAAGTTTTAAATTCATTCTTTAAAAAGCCTAGGCGCTGTTATACACAAAGCATGATGAATTGCCTCATGTTGCAGAGGCCCTCAAGGGGAACACGGTGAAAAGAAGGAGCTTGCATTCACTTGACTCTATCAATTATTCAGGCATATAGTAGTCGAAGAAGTTGATGCCAGCAGAGGCTGCCAAGCTACGGAGGGGGAAACTTTCACACGAAGATTGTCACTGTAAACTCCTAGTAAGAGAGATAGCTGCCTTATTCCTAGAGCTCCTTCATCAACTTATGGGTGACTAACTTTTGCTATTATATTTATACCTCTGCAAAAGATGTAATATTCACATCTCAGTTTGCTTTTGGAAACTAGAGTCACTAGATAACCCAGGACCTGAAATACTATGATTTAGAGTACGGTAGAGAAAACAAATTGTGTCCTAGAAAGTTTTGCTTTTAAATACAATATAATTTTATAGGTATTCAAATTAGGATCATAACACAAAAGAGATAACATCCTTAGAGTATCGAGGGTGAAGAGAACATATAAACACTGCACTCTCAAAGGAGAAGAGTTAGATGTTTGTCTCTGACAGTAAGAAAAGCCTGTTTATTCTGCCAAACTGCCCAGTCCTAATTTGCCTGAATGAAGGATACATGTGAACATTTGTGTACTGTGCTGAATTAGATGTGTGTAATGTTTTTATGAGCCCGTTTTACTGTTGGGACATGATAGCAGCATTCATCCTATTTTTTATTTTACCTCCAAAAGACAGGAAAGAGGACTTCCAGAACTGTTTCCTACAGTGAGTGGCAAGAGCGATGGAATAAAAGCATTTGAAGTGAGATGTAGTACTGGGAGGGTGATTAATAGCAATCTTTTACTTTAGCAAATTAAAAAATTCACACATTCCCATTATTTTTATCATCTCTAATATAGTTACAGGAAAATTATTTTTTATAGGTATGATACTAAGCAAGAGGAAACATTCTTAATTTTTTAATATCAGTTGCTGATTTGGCCAAACTTTGAGAGTTAATAGAATAAAACTCAGAATTTAAAATTTAAAAAATTAAACACAGTTCGCATCTTTAGAGCACTGCTGATGGCTTTTAATCTATGGGCTATCATAGGTTCAAATGCCTTGTAGTCCTGGTAATCATATAGTTAAGAAGAACACACAGCATTATAATACAGACAGCTATTGAATTCTTCCCACGAATAGGGCACACTTCATATGCACCTCCTCATTTTGCTCCTAAACAAGGCTAAGAGAAAATGAGCACATTCCTTTCTGACTCAGTTACCATAAGGAGATTTTTCCGAAAACACTTTTTGCCTCACATCACACCTCTGTCCACCTCTGTGGAGATGGAGTGGGTCACCCATGTCATACCTGCCAGCTCCTTCCTCCCTTACCTGGGGAGATGCTTGTCCACAACACATATGTGTGAGTTTTACACAGGGCAGGGCTGTCTTCAAGTACTGCCTGAATCAGTCAGTTTTATATTACCATAAGGAAATACCTGAGGAAGATTACTTCTGAAGAAGGGAGATTTTTTTACTTTACAGATTTGGAGGTTGAAAATCCAAGATCAGTTCAGCCTCTGATGAGAGGGTACTAGTGAATGATATTAAGACAGAAACGCTTGTAGGAGTGAGAAAACACAAGACAGGAAATCAGGGAGGGACTTGGGCCAGGCTACAGCCTTTATAACAATTTGCTTCAGGGAGAGTTCACTCCAGAAGACCAGCATTCCCTCCCAAGGGTGCACTGCAATGCCCTAAGCACTTGCCATGTACCCTACCTGTGTAAGCCCACTGTCTGTCTCCTAAGACCCACCTCCAGCATGTGAGCCTGTAGGGGACAAACATGTCCAAACCATGGCACTGCCCAAGCCTACGAAGGTACTTGTGCCTATTCTTAGGAGTGCAGATGGGGAACTCCTTTGTGTCAACAGAACCATACATTACAACCTACACTTCCTGGTAATAATGGGGCCATTTTGGTTCCTGTCTGCCAGCTGTTCACTATCTCTAAGGCAGAGAGGGTCAGCATTCATTGTTCTCTGCCAACTTTGACATCATTATTTTTACATATGAATAAACCGAGATGCAGAAATTTCAAATAGCTTGTTCAAAATCAAATTAGTCCCAGGATTTGAACCCATTTGATTTCTGCTAAAATCCTCAACATCTGAGCAATAACAACGCATGCAAGATCACTTTAGAATGTTGATTTTAGTCTAAGAACACATGTAGGATTTTGGCAGTGCTTAGCATGCTATTTATAATTAGATATTCTTGGAGTACAGTAACTATAAAGTGATACTTAAAGTTGTACATTTTTAATGCATAAATATTTCTTTTCTTACACTGGTATTTCACCTAATCCAAATTTTATCTTATATATAGTACCAAGAACATTAGATTAATTGTAACTCTAAATGTGTAGCCTGAGAATTAAAGACGTTTTATTATATAAATATATGTCTGAACATATGTATATTTGGTTTTATACATATTTCATAGGCAAACTCATCTTTTTTTGGCTTGGGTTTTTGGCATTTTAAGTTGGCTATGCATTTGAATCAAACATTTTTTGTATATTCTTAAGAGGTTTCTATTTCTTTTAAGATTATGTGTACTGTTTTGCAATACTACCAACAGTGTACAAGTGTTCCAACATCTTCACATGCTTACCAACATTTCTTATTTTCTGTTTTTTTTTTTTTTGACAGTAGCAATCCTAATGGGTATGAAATGCATCTCATTGTAATTTTGGTTTGTATTTCAATGAAGATTAGGGACATTGAGCATGTTTTTATATACCTGTTGGTCACTCGTAAATCTTCTTTTGAGACATCTATTCAAGTCTTCATTTCTGTTTCTAAATCAGTTTTTTCAGGAAGAGGGCTATTGAATACATAATAGGGGATTCTTACATATTTATGTCCTTTAGAAATTAAGCCAGCATCAGAAGTATGGTGCAGAGTTTAGCCCTGATTGCCAGCTTGACTGGATTAAGAGACGTGATGGGGTTGGTTAGCCCACTGATGAGTTCATAGCTGAATGGGCTTGGGAACTGTATCTGATCGCTGGCTTTTTCCTCTTTGGTTTATACCGACCCACCGTGTTTCCTGGCTGCCATGAGTCAAGCAGCTCTCCTCTACCACACCCTTCCACTGTGACACCTCTGCCTTGGAATAAGTCAACCACAGACTGAAACCTGTGAAACCATTAGCTAAAATAAACCTGTCCTCCTTGGAGTTGCGTCAGATATTTTGTCCTACCAACAGAAGGCTGACTAATATGCATAGGTTACATATATTTTCTCCCATTTTGTAGATTGCCTTTTAATTCTGTTGATTATTTCCATTGCGGTGCCGGAAGCTTTTTACTAAGAGGTAGCCCCGTTTGTCTATTTTTGCTTTTGTTGTCTGTACTTTTGATGTCCTATGGATGAAATCATTTCCAACAGTAATGTTACAAATCTTTCCCCCTACATTTTCTTTTCAGAGTTCTATGATTCTGGGTTTTTTGTTTCCTCAATTTGACTTGGTTTCTGTGAATGGTGCAAGATATATTTTGCAAGCATCTGTTTAGTTTCCCCAGCTCTCTTTGTTGAAGAGGCTACTCCTTTCTTCAACATGTATTCTTGGTAACCTTCTGGAAGTTTACTTGGACAAACATGTAAGGACTTGTTTTTGGCCTTTCTATTCTGTTCCTTTATCACAGTACTATTGTTTAATTATTGTAACTCTGTAATACATATTTGAAACAAGAAAGTGTGATGCACCCAGCTTTGTTATTTCGTGAGATTGAGTTGGCTATTTATGGTCCTTTGTGGTTTTGTATAATTTGTAGAGTTGGTTTTTGTGTTTCCATGCATATGTATGTGACCTTATTTCTGTAAAAAAATCCATTGGGATTTTGATAAGAAGTACACTGAATCTATAGATTGTTTTGGGCAGTATGGATGATTTTACAGTATAAAGTCTCCTAATTTATGAATATGGGATGTCTTTCCATTTGTTTTCTCTTCCTTAATTTCCTTCAACAGTGTTTCTGGTGTTTAAGTCTTTTACTTCCTTAGTTAAATTTATTTATAGAAATAATCTTTATGGTGCTATTATAGATAGGATTTTTCCCCTTAATTTTTTTCAGATAGTTTATTGATAGTGTGTAGAAAAATAACTGATTTTTGTATGTTGATTTTGTATGGTTTTACTGAAAATTTTTTACTAGTTGTAATAGTTTCTTTCTTTCTTTTGATGAAGTTGTCAGCATTTTCTTTATATAAGATTATGTCATCTGAAAAAAGTGACAGTTGTATTTCTTCCATCCTGATTTGATTACCCTTTTTTTCTTGTCTAATTTCTCAGGTTTGGACTTCCAAATACAATGGTAAATTCTACCAAAAAATTAAAAAATTAAGGCCCAATCCTCCCAAAAGATATCTGAAAAAATCAAAGAAGAGGAAACTTTTCCAAGCTCATTTTATAAGGTGAGCATTACTCTGTTACCAAGCTAGACGATGATAACCCAAGAAATGAAAGTAGAAGCCAATATCCTTAACGAATATAGATGGAAAAACCCTCAACAAAATATTGGCAAACTGAATTCAAGAGCATATTAGAAGGATTTTACCACATAGGATTTCTCCCTGGGATGGAGGGATGATTTGACTTAAAAAAAAATCAATTAATAGGATATACCACGGTGACAGAATAATGGACAAAATATCATGATCATCTCAATATACGTAGAAAACACTTTTGACTTCAACACCCACAGATGAGGAATAGAAGGAAATTATCTCCATATAATAAATGTTACCTATGAGGAGCCTACAGCTATCATCTTTACTACTGAAAAGCTGAAAGCTTTTCTCCCAAGATCAGGAGTAAGGCAAGATGCCTATTTTTTCTATTTTGATTCAACACAGTGCTTGTTAGTAACATTTTAATGCTTTCAAAACTTTAAAGGTCAAAACTTGTTTAAAGAAAACATAAATATTGCACACTGAAAACATCGGAAATGTAACTAAGCTGGAGAAAGATAAATGCTTCTCTGTCTTACCCCTCATAAGGGAAGACCTTATTTAAGCTTACATAGACCCACACATTCATAATTTAAATAGGTGCTTATGTTGTACTTTTTCAAAACACAATGTAACTAATTTCTCTTTCCGTGTATGTGCATATATTCATACACACACACATGCACACACACTCACACACCCTTCTCCTGCAGTCCTGGTCCTTACACAGTGTAAGAGCGGAGCAGGTGTGTAAGCTGCAGTTAACAGTCTTCTTGCAGAGAGGCTTGTGATAGCATTCACCACAGATGCAATCCAGCCTAAACACTGAATTAACTCTTTAGCACTTTGAAATGGTTGCATAGCACCATGGGTTCTGGGTAACAAACTCTTGAAGCTGACTGTTTCTTATGCTAATCGTTAGCTTCTTTAGTGTAATTTCCTTTTTCCATCCTCTTACCTTTTAGAGGTTTAAGATCAAAGCCATAGGGCTTCTGCGGGGCTGATTTATGACATTTAAATCAGAAAACTGTGAAAGAAAAATCATGGCAAATCGTTTAAGTTTTCTTCCTTTTTAAAAATAATTTCTTGCTTCTTTCCTCCACAGATTTGCCTTAAATTGTTTTCAACTTCCACACTTTTACTGATCCTTTGAGACAATTTAGCCAGATATTAAAATAAATAAATTGATAGGGTAAACTATGACCAATCTATGATAAGATATTCCAGTAACATATAAGTATTTAGAATGCTGGTGCTTTAGAACTAGAAACTGTCTCCAGAGGAACCAGACTGGAAAAAGTTAGAGGTATTTTTAAAAGACTAGGACTAAAACCACAGCAAGAAAGGGTGAAAGTAGTCAGCACATTAAATGTCCTGTCAAAAGATTTTCACACATCTTTCCACTTTATATTCTAACAGCAGTAGCCCAAAATGTACAGATGAAACCTTGACCAAAATGACATTTAATGAACAAAATGGAATTTAATCTAGTCTTAACCTTCCAGTGAAACATCCAGAAGGTGATTGTGCTTTGAAGCATGGCTGCCAGAGAGCCCCGGACAGAGATGACAGAAGGTTTTAGAAACTGAGCAGGCTACTTGCTTGAGATTTGCTTTTTGCCCCTGGGGCTTTGTGCTTCTATCCTTTAACCATGGGCCCCAGGTCGTTTCTTGGCATTTATAAATTTACCATGATTTGTTCACCACTCTTACAATGGAGATTGGGGTTCGCTGGTGGAGCTATGGACTATGACGATATAAAGTGTTTTAAGTTTTGGGAAGGTGCTCATGTGAATTACATACAGAGATGGGGGATATCAATGCTTCTTGGACAGTCACACATGAGAATGAACAGAGTTTAGAATTTCCACATAAAAGCCCAGAGCATCTATTGCAACCATGATCTCTGATCTGGATGCCTAACTTTACCTGGCTCCAGCTCTAGGGAATAAAAAAGATGATGAATGTGTGTTCTCCATCCTCCGACACTGCCCACTCTCTTCTCTGAAGTACTCTTTGTATTTTTCAAAGAGAAGTTGGTTTTATATATAAAAGAAACATTTGGGACAAATTGTGATCTTGTTGATTCTGAAGCATGAAGCACAATCTAGATGAAACATTTTCTTAGTTGTAAAATGTATTAATTTTCAGATCTTCCTATTCTTTCAGTTTTTTTTACATTAGGGTGACAATATTTACAAATGTGAGTTTGATTTATTTCACTATGGTCTCAAGTTGCCTCCATTTACCTAAAAAGGCCTCAAGATTATCCTTCTTTATAGCTGAGTAACATTTGATTGTACAAAAATATACCACATCTTTTTTATCCATTCTGCAGTTGATGGGCATTTGTGTTGTTTCCAAGATTTAGCTATTACAAATTGTGCTTCTATAAACATGGGTGCACATATATTACTGTGGCATGATATTTTCAATTTTTCTGGGAAAATACCCAGAAGGGGAATAGCTGGATTGAGTGGGACTTCCAATCCTAGTTTTTTGAGGAATTTCCATGCTGATCTCCAAAGTGGTTGTACCAGTCTACACTCCCACCAGCAGTAGAGAAGTGTTCCTTTTTTCCTCACAGCCCCACCCATATTTGTTATCTGTTGATTTCTGGATGGCAGCCATTGTTTCTGGAGTGAGATGGAATCTCAATGTTGTTTTAATTTGCATTTCTTGAATGACCAGTGATGTTGAATATGTACAATAGATATTGCGATAATGAAATGGAAAGAAAGTGCTCAAAAGGAAAGAACAACTGGAATGGGGAAAGGAGAAAAGGAAGAAGGGAAAAGATTATATGTATATAGTATACAAAGATATGTATGTATATATGCAAGATAGATAACTACACTACTAATCTTTTTTCAGTTCATCAAAAAGAACAGTTTGTACTTTCATTGTTTGATTGTTTGATCATTTTTTCATGCCTAAATCTTGTTATCTGAACAACTACTTCCAAGATAACAATATGTAATATATTAACTAGTGTTAATTTCCTACTTTTTTTGGAAATTCTGTATCATTTTTTTTCTGTTTTGCTTTTTAAAATAAAAAAATTAAAAAGTGTATTAATTTTCTATTGCTGCTGTAACAATACAACAAACTTGGTGGCTTCAGACAGACATATTTATTATATTATTGTTCTCTCGATGAGAATTCCCACATGAGCTTTAGGGGGCTAAACTGAGTGTCGACAGGACTAGATTCCCTTCTGGAGGCTTAGAAGACAATCCATCACCTTGCCTTTTCAGCTTCCAGATGCTACTTGCACCCCTTAGTTCATGGCTTCTTTCTGTCTGCAAAGCCAGAAATGGTGGATGTCCTAGACTGAATGTTTGTATCTTCCTTCAAATCCATACACTGACATCTAATCCCCAACATGATGGCATTTGGAGGTGAGGCCTTTGGAGTGATAGTCGTGAGGGTAGAGCCCTCGTGCATAGGATTAGTACCCTTATAAAAAGAAGCCAGAGAGTTAGTAGTTGTTCTCTGCTATGTGAACATACAGTGAAAAGATAGCCATTTTCAAACTATGAAGTAGACTTTCCTCAGACACTGGATCTACTGACACCTTGATGTTGGACTTCCTGGCTCCAGAATGGTGAGAAATAAATGTCTGTGGTTCAAGCCACTGAGTCTAAGGTACTTTGTCACAGCAGCTCTAATGGACTAAGACAGTGGATTGAGTCCTTTTCATATATCGTTTCTCTCATTTTTTCTCCTGCCTCTTCTCTCACTTCTAAGGACCTGTGTGAATAGACTGGACTCATCCAAATAATCTAAAATAATCTCCCCATCAAAACTGAGCTCGTGATTAGCAACCTCAAGTCAGCCACAATCTTCCAATTTTATTGTAAAAGTGAGCTAAATAGCAGCAACCTTCATTTCTCTTTGCCAAGTAACCTAACATACAGGTTCTAGAGATTAGTGTGTGGGCTTCTTGGGGGCCGGGATTATTTTGCCTATTACATGATACTACACTCAGTAGCATGTTGTTATGATTTTGATAGTTAAATGTTCCTAACTTCTAATTTCTAGTTACCATGGTCCAAACTAAAGGCAAGAGATCAGTTGTTGAGCTAGTGAATGGAATAAACCTTGAGCACCTGTGCCTTCCAAGTAGCTCTGCTGAGTTTCTGTAGTTTGTGGCACCTGTCCTGGAGGTTCATGATTAGCTCGATGGTTTACTGTTGGGTCCAACGCTTGATCTTATTTTGTACCTCCTTGTCAGGGTTTCAGATATTTTGCCTGGTTCTGACTGTGTAAATATTTTGCTAAACTCTTAACACCAAGTGTGAGCCAGGTCCCAGGAGGATAGGTCACTTCTAAAGCAAACGATGCTCAGAAAAGCCATGACTTGAGACCTTCTTGCTGCAGGCCCTAACTCATGGCTTGGTCAACAGTCTGTGTTGGCACTACCTCCATCTTGATTCAAGCTCTACTTTGGAATTACTTGGGTGATTAGTTACTCCTATTAGTGATTTTCTGTAAGCCCAGTACTGCTAGTCTCAGCTTTCTCTCTTTCAGCATTGGCTCCCTGTTGAGTTTACAGCACATCTGCATGGCAGCAAGCAAGGCCATCCCAATAGAGCTAGTCCTATGGAACCTGTCATCGAAAACTGTCTCCGGCCCCTCTTGGAATGTAGGTGATCAACATGAATAGTTCTGATGTCTGCAGGGTGACAATGAGTGGGGAGCCACAGCAGATTGCTTCAAATCCCAAGGCATTTGAGGACGTATAAGAACACGATCCTGCTGTCTGGCACATGCACATGATGGGATACACTTACATAAGCATGACTTAGCTAGCTGGCCACGCACATGTTACATGGTTATGACACTACATATGAATGTAATGCTTGATAATGGCCAATATATACCAGCCAAACAATAAAGATGCTTGCTGCTGTTGCCGATTTTGGCTCCATGTGCTTTATTTTCCTTAGGGACCTCACCCACAAAAATACTCCTTCAGCCCCCTGACCCCAACACACTGCTAAATGAAAGTTTCCTGAAACTTTCCAGTTAATACATTCAGAGGTTTGAAGAACAGTATGTATGGATCCTGTCACTTTACCTCTAAATTCTGATTTATTCAACCCATTCTCTCAACTTTTGCACCTTTAAACTTATCTTGATGAAGAGAAGTAACATATTAGGAGGTCCAGATGTAGACAATTTGAATAGTTATGGGCGTAGTATGTAGAATGAGTTTAGTATCTCAGTTCTTAGTATCTCAGTTCTTATTATCTCAATTCTTATTCTACTATGGACACTAATGACATTATCATTATCATTAATGTTATCAAAGCCTTATCATTTAGGTATTCTACAGCCCAGAATGCCCATTGGGGTTAGTAGTTTGAACAAATGATGAAGAAAATAAAAATATTGTCATGGTAATTTGTAAAATATTTTCTGAAAATCATTTGACAATGCAAAAGTAATACTTATTGAGAATTTACTATGTGCCAGCCACTCTACTAGGTGTCTTATATTAGCCAACTCATTTAAACTTCATTATAATCATATTAAGTGGGTACTATTCTTACCTTCATTTTATAGAAGATGAAACAAAAAAGCTTACATAATTTGGAAAATGTCACAGTAGGTGAGAGGCCAGGAATGACACCATGGACAGTCTGTCAGCTATCCCACCTCTTAACCATTATGTAAACAGAGAGTTTGATTCTACCGTTTTAGGGAAATATAGCGCTTTCCTCTGATGGTAAAATTAAAGTTCCAAGCAAAGAATGGATTCATTTAAGAACCAGTGAGGCTGACACAGGTAGATGTTCTGAGACAAAGGACTGGCCTGTCACTTTCTTACTTTTGGTTAATAGTTACAATATAGGCAGTTTGGAAAAAATGCACAAACTGGACTCCCTGAGACATAATTGTATTGTAGATGGCTAAGAGCCCATTCCTGAGAAATGGTCTTTGGAGAAACAATACTAGAATCACTCTGAACTTTAAGAAATGGGCCAACTTATCTCAAACTATTGGCATTCTGAGTTGTCAACATGACATCTGTAGAATAACTGGCAGGCAAATCCCAGCAAGCTAAAATGAAGAAATGCATTGATTTTTGTTGTTGTTGTTGCTGAACTTTAGAGTAATAGACTTCCAGTTATGGGGATTCTTGTCAGCAGCTGTTAAATCTTAAGAGGTGCCAGTTTTTGGAATGGCCAGGTATAAAGTGATTATATATATCTTTGGTAAATAGTTTTTCAGTCAGGCAACTGTTTATTATGTTCCAGGTTTGAGCACAGTGGTGAGTATGACAGATAAAATTTTTTTTTTGTCAAGGGCCTTATAGTCTAAAAAGCTAAATGGTTTAACTTCTGTAATAAGTGAGATATGTGATATGTGAGAGGAAAGGGGAAAAAGTTAATTGAGTGCAATTGAAAATATATCTTAACCTCCGACCTGTGCTGGAGGGTCTAAAAATTTACTCAATGGGGAAATGCCAACTTTTGAGTCCCAAACCATTACTACCTGATCCAAGAGTTAGGAGAAGACTGGAGTAACTGGCTGACAGGTGGAAAGGGGAGTGTGGCTGTTTAACTATAGCATGTAAATGTTCAGTATAGGTGTGGCTATAACTTTTGAGAATAGGAAGGTCACCTCTATCAACATAAAATTATCCAGTAGAGAATAAAAGGGATTTTAGAAGCATTAATATTTCCAGCAAAAGAAATGTGAGCTTGGTTTAAAGTCTCTCAGTGGTCTGAGGATGGTACTTATATTGCAATAAAATTCAAACTCAAGCTCCTTATGTCATCAATGATGCTTAATTAATCTTCTTTACTGGTATAGGAAGTATCAGGATGAGATATTTTTAGTTAGAGTGAAAGATATGTTTCCATTATAGAATCCTCCAAATCACAGGAACAAGATTTACCACTCCTGTATTTTGGATGAGGATATTTCCAATATTTTTTCAATGCCAGATCCCAGAATGCTGCCTTGAAACCTGAGGCAATCTGTGGATTACAAAAGCCATTGAGGACCTCGATCTTAGGTCTTTCCATGCAGCAGGGGTTGTCTGGTTGTTTTTTTTGTAACCGTCTAAGCCGGCATGGAAAAGGGGAAAGAATTCTAAGCACTCTGACTCTGATTCTCTGATCACTATTTTTGACATATTCTAAGTTTTTCGCTTTTGGCCATACCTGTGTACTTCTTTTAGCATTATAATAATTAAGCACCATTTTTATGATTTGAAATTACTCTCACTTCTCTTGCATAGGCCCAGTTTGCAGTATCATGGCTGAATATCTACTCTATTTCCCCAACTCTTACCTCTTCTCCTATTCTGCATTTCCCTTTCTGCACTGGGTAGGGAATCATACTTGCTTTTCCCATTCTGCAAACAGTGCTTTCAGTCATGCGGATACAATCAGTGGCCTTTAAAACCCAGAATAGAACTAGTACATAGAAAAATATGAAGAAGTACTAGAGAAAATGGAAAAAGCAGAGTTCCACTTAAAGATTCTCATATGTCAGAGTTCCACTTGAAGATTCTCTTGTGTCCTTAGCCTCCTAGCAGGCTCTCTATCAGGCATGACTGAACTCCTCAAGTTTCCAGTTGAAATGTGGCTGTTTTAGTCTGGTCTTTCAGGATATAAACTGCTTCAGTATTATAGATTATTTGCATCTGCATCCCTGCGGTCCCAGAAGTTTCAAATTTTGCAGGTCAAACTTGACCAGGAAGTTTCCAGACCTGGTTGAGGATGGGGGTGTTTATCATATTCATCTTTGTTTGACAGTCCTAACTTTGATAAAATTTTTTTAGTGAACTGGCTATAACTTGAGCTTTTGGCTCTTACTTGATTGAATGCTATACAGTAAACCCTGGGAAACAGTGAGCTCTGCAGTGAATTGAGCTTAATGGAGCATGAACGGAGGTCTCCATTTATCTGCTGCCAGGCACATTCATATATTGGGTTTGACTTTGCGTGGTACCTTGGATGTGGTTGAGTGATGATTTAGCTTGTGCCTCTTGATATTAGTCATATATTGGTCTAGATTGGCATGGGTGTTTGTCCATATCATCTCTCTTCTGTGCCCTGGAGTGTCACAATTGCAGCTACTCATGTTTATGACTAGAGTGGTTGCTAAGAATGAGAATCGTGGTGAGGTTACTTAATCTGGAATGATATTCACATCAGCGCTGATCAGTACAGTGCAATAACAGAGACAAACATCATTCACACAATGGATCAATGAAGACCTTTCTCCATCTGAAGCCTAATAACGAAGAGGCCATTGTGGGTATTGTTATGGTTTGGGTCTAGATGGCCCCCCTCTCCCCAAAGCCTCACGCACTTTTAGATGGAGCTTTTTCAAAGGTAGCTGAATCTAGAGTTGGTGACTGATTCATGGTTTAATGCTGGGATTAGGGTGAGTGATTTCTGGGATCAGTCCACTGATTGGATTGACACTGTCCTACCTCAGCAGTCCAGATAAGATAAAAGGGGCAGAAAGAGCCTTCTCTCCTCACTTTTTTTTTTTTTTTGCTATCTTCTGTCACCATGAACTATTGACCCCGTGACATGTGCCACTGTGCCTTGGAGCCAGCTGATTATGGACTGAAACCTCTACAAGCGGCAAGCTAAATAAACTTTTCCTCTATTAACTTGTGAGTTTTGAGTATTTTGTTTCAGCAATGAGAGAAAAGTAACTGAGACAGGCATTTTATAAAATATGTCCCCTACAACTGAAAACTGACTTCCAGTAAATCATTAGCTTCTGGAATTTCTACCAACTCCTTAGAATAAGTTCTGAAACTTTTTCTTAAAAAGAAAAAAAAATTGAAACAGAAAGAAGGCAGAAATAATATAAAATTTTAAAAACATAACATAACAAAACAAAAAAAGTAACCAGTAAGGAATCACTAGTTGACAATTACATATTTTCCTCTTAGAAGTAGTTGTTCAAGTTACAAAAGTAAAGCCTACAAAGTGGACATCCAAACAGTGAGACTGCAATCTGTTTTGTTCATCCATCCAACAAAAACTTAAGCAACATGGTTATCAATCCCACACACTCAAACATACATGCAGTTATATCCTTTAGAATACTTTCTTTTCCTCTCTTTTTTTTCTTTACAATAACTATAATCCATTCTCGTAAACTACTTAGAAGTTCTACACATGTATAAGTCTCTACATGTATACCTAGCCTTTCTGTATTAGAGGGAGAAACAAATCAAAACAAGTCAACAATATAAATTCCTAGAGAAACACGAAATGAAAATGACATATAAAACCACAATACTAGGTGATCTACGGTAGTTACTATGATGTCTCTTGTTGTTTTCAATAAAATTGTCTATATTGTCAAACATAGTATAATAAAACTTAGCATTGCATTACACTGTTAATAAAATCTAAACATTGGAGACATTATTGGACTTCAAAGGCAGTTAATAATCAAGCCAGAATGGGTATCCTATTGAATCTTGTCATCTTCAGAGTAGTTGCCTCTACTCTCAGACTTGATACTCTCAAGCATACCATCAGTCAAGATAAAACAGCGATATAACCAATCTTCTCTGTCTTATCTCTGCTATGCTATTTTTCTGTCATTGTTGTTTGTTTACTGTTCTCCTTCATTCCACTGTCTGCCCCTTTCTTTGAGACCTTTCTGCCATTGTTCCTGGAATCCTGGTGATTTTCTTCTCTCTAGAATGTCTTTCAGTATTCTTTGCAAGGTTGGATTGGTGGTCACAAACTCCCCCAGTTCCTCTTTGTCGTGGAAATATCTTGTCTCTCCATTAATCTTGGGACACAGTTTTGCAGGGTGCATCATTCTGGGTTGGAGGTTATTTTCTTTCAGGACTTGGAATATTTCACTCCAAGTTCTTCTTGATTTGATGGTTTGCATGGAGAAGTCCGCTGTGATTTTGATGAGTTTTCCTTTATAGGTAATCTATTTGCTTTCTCTGACTGCTTTTAATATTCTGTTCTTGTGATGGATTTCTGGGATCCTGATTATTATATGTCTGGATGTAGATCTGTTTTGCTTGTAGCTGGCTGGAGTTCTGTATGCCTCATTTATCTGAACTTCACTTCCATTACCTATGTTTGGGAAGTTTTTCTTAATTATTCCTTAATTATTCTATTGACTTTTATTTCATTTGTATTTGTTGCTGCATCTTCATTCACATATTTTATTCTTAGGTTATAAATCCTTTTGTTGTCTTCTAACCTTTGTATCATGGCTTCCTGGTTCCTTGTTATTTTTAAGAGATCCTTCCTTTTGCGATGATACATTGCAAATCTATCTTCAAGTTTTGAAAGTCTGTCTTTAGTTTCTGTTAAGAATTGAGGGAAGAAGGGAGACAGAACTTTAATAAAGCCTTGGAGGTCAGTTAGAGGATGGAGTTGACATGCGTTAGACTTTTAGGGCTAAGCATGAAGGTCAGTTAACAAAGCAAAACAAACTTAAAAACAAAAAACCCAGTCTGGCACAGTCATGCATTCCTGTAACCCCAGCTAATTGGGAGGCTGAATGCAGAGACCCAAATTTGAGGCCAGATCCAGGAATTGAGTGAGACCCATTGTTATTTTCTATACCTTGTGTCAACTTGAGAAGTTTAGAGGTTTAACTGAGAGACTCAGCAGGGAGCCAGGGTTCTTACTTTGTAAATATCCTCATCCTGTGCAAGAGGAGGGCAAGGAGATTTTGTGAGTGCTACACCCACTTTGGAAAGGTGTGTGTGTGTGGCCTGTGTACAATATAAAGCCAAGAGAAGAGGCTTGTTTCCTCCCTTTTGTTCTAGCTTCTTTTGCTCTGGCTGCTACCTTGAAGTGTCAGGCCACCCTGCCTTGGAGCCAGATGATTATGGACTGAAACTTCCACAGACAGTGAGCAAATAAATGATTCCTTTCATTTTGGGTGTGGGGTATTTTGTCCCAGCAATGAGAGAAAAGTAACCAAGACACCCCATCTGGAAACAAAAAGTGTTAAAGTATTGGGAGGTAGCTTGGTGACAGAATGCATATGAGAACCTGGGTCGAATCCTCAAGATATAAAGAAAAAAATAAACAAAAACCCCCCAAACTGAAGAAAATGGTTGCTGCTCTGAAGTAAAATAAATCGTGGTTTAGGAGACCTGGTAGAACACAATCCTGAGGACATGAGGGAAAAGATGAGAGATTTAAAGAGACTTAAAATACAAATGTTTAGTACTCAGGGTGTGGGATGGGGAGAAAAAGAGTGTATAAAAATAACTTTTTAAAAAGAAAATTTCTCTTAGACTGAATTTTTTTATTGATAGTGGTTTCAGAGATCCAGATAATATTAATAAAAAAACACATACCTATTGTTATATTACCTGTTCAGACTCTTGAGGGGAAGATTTAAAGTCTTGGCTAAGATTATCACCCACATGCTAGGACAAAAAAGGTAGTTTGGATATGCAAATATTCTTCATCATAGTATTTGGGAAGCAACTCCTAAAAATACTCTATTCTGATAAAAATGAAATGAGAAGAGGTCTTCCAATATAGAAGACTAAAAGTGAATTAATCAGTCATGAATAATAAATCTTTAACATTTATGGTTCACACTGATTAGCTTCTCATATGACTAGAAGAGGTTAGTATATGCTATGAAAATTTGAAACAAAACATACACTAAAAGTGAATAGGAAAACTCTGAAGTAAAATTTTTAAGCAATGTACAAAACCCCACAGATTTTAGTGGAAGGAGAAAGCCAGTGGTGTGGTGGTAAGTGATTAACAACTGATACTAGGAAAAACAATTTTTAAAGCCCCACTTTTTATGGTTTGAAGATTTCCATGGTGGAAACATTCCCATCATGGTCAAGTTCAAGCTATTGGGGCAATAGCACTGAACATAGTTCAGAAAAAATAAAAGTTCTACCACTCCACTGTAGACAGTGATAAAGTAGACAGAATTTGTAGCTCCCTAAAATGTTCATGTAGGTGTAATGGCAGGTGAGTAGATAAAAACATATACCTACTGGAGGGTGCTGTTAATTATTTTTTTAATTTTAATTTTTGTACCAGGAATTGAACTCAGGACCTTGTGCTTGCCAGGCAGGTGCTAATGCTGCTGAGCTATCTTCCTGGCCTCTGATGTTGTTAATTTTTATATACTAGTAGAGAAATACAGGTGTAATTATAACCATGGACAGAAGCTAAGTGTTGAAAGATCTGAAAGCAATTAATTAAAACTTCTGAATTAATGGGGCAAAAGTTCAATAGAGAGCTGATCAAGGCATAGAAAGAGAAGTAAGAAGAAAAATAAAAGTTTTTGTAATAGCTAAATCTTGAAAACAATCCAAATGCCCATCAATTGAGGAATGAATAAAGATGTATTTTTTATATAATGTAGTACTACTCTGCTGTACACTGTTTTTAAAAAATATTGCCATGTGACATGATGAATAAAATATTTCATTCTAATTCATGTAAATAGCCAAAGGAGTTTAGCCCATTGCTTAAGCTCATAATAATATGGGTCAAATTCAAGTTTCTTGGGACCCAAGGCCCCTATTAATGTTGTCTGTGTGAAATGCCAGTTTACAAACCATGTTTACCAACATTCTTTTGATTTTATGTTCAGCCTCATAGCTCCACATGTGACCAGAAGGAGGTATGCTTGATACCAAAACCTTAACCTGCTATTCATGTACTTAAAAAAGCCCCCTTCTGTTTTTTATCAGCACACAGAAGAGCTATATGCCTCCAGTAGTTAAATATTTGCATGCTTGCCTTTAAGACAACATAACACTTGTTTCGACTTTGCATAGCGCTCTCATCAAGGATTCAAAATCGTACAGCGATGGATTCTCATGGTGTGAACAGTCAACTACCTGCATCAAATTCCCTGGACAGCTTGATCAAAAGCATACTCTAGCCCATGTGCTCTACCCCCACTGCTATGGAATCTGAATTTTTAGGGTTGTCCACATTTTAATAAGGACTCCTGGGGTTTCCTAGGAAGAGTAATATTTTAGGGCCACTGTGACTTAGAGCCATGTGCTCTCCAGAGCTCCCATTCAAGGTAGCACCTCACCCTCCCCTGGCCCAGCAGGCCCTGTATGTCACTATTTTTTACAATGGGCTTTGGAGTCAGCCCACAAATATTAAGAAAGAAATAATCTTGGTGAAGCACTTTTCATGGTGCTTAGTAATTTAAATGCCCAATAAATGTTAGGGAAAAATCATTCTTTTGTCCACATCAGAATGGCAGAAATGGTGATAGTTTTATTTATATTTACAAATGCTTTTAGTTACTAAGTGTGCCTTAGCAATTTTCTCATTTACAGACCTGACACTAAGTCCTAGCTATGTAAATAACTTGACAAATTTATAAAATTATTTGGCTGAGTCTTAACTCCATCTGGTTCTTGATCGCTAATCAAAATTTCTAATTCCATATACTAAATTCACACTGAACAAATGTGACCCAGTTTCCTGGCAAATAGTAAACCTAAAATAAGTGGAAGAAATAACACACATCCACACACACATGCAATCAATTATCATAATAAATATGAAAAGTCTATGTCTCCATCAAATTACTTATATTTAGATAAACAAAATCTATCCATGTTAAATGATGATCACATTTAAAATAAAGTGATGAAGTAAGACTGAAAATAAGGGTACAAAATAGCAAACAAATACATGAAAAAATATTAAACATCACTGATCATTCAAGAGATGCAAATAAAAACAACACTGAGATTCTGTCTCATCCTGGAAAGAAGGGCTGTTATCAATAAATCAACCAATAACAAATGCTGGTGGGGAAAAAAGAACCCTTCTCCACTGTTGGTGTTGCTGCAGACTGGTGAAACCACTGTGGAAATTATTTTTTTCCTCAAAAAACTAGGATTGGAGGTCTCATTCTGGGTGTCTTCCCAGAAGAATTAAAAACAATACCACAGCAATATATGTGCACCCATGTTTATAGTTGCACAATTTGTAATAGCTAATCTTGGTGTTATGGTTGATACACTGTGTCAACTGAGAAGTTTAGAAGTTTAACTGAGAGACTCAGCAGGGAGCCAGGGTTCTCACTTTGTAAATATCCTCATCCTGTACAAGAAGAGAGCACAGAGATCTTGTGAGTGCTACACCTGCCCTGGAGGAGGGTGGGCCTGTGTACAATATAAGGGAGGAGAAGAGGCTTGAAGTGTTGCCCCAGTGCCATGCCACCCTGACTTAGAGCCAGCTGATTATGAAGTGAAACCTCCACAAACTGCAAGCTAAATAAACCTTTCCTTCCTTCATTCTGAGTGATGAGTATTTTGTTCCAGCAATGAGAGAAAAGTAACCAAGACACTTGGAAACAACCGAAATATCCATCACTGAGGAATGAATAAAAAAGATGTTGTCTTTTTATACAACGGAGTACTACTCAGCCATGAAGAAGGATAAACTGGAGACTTTTATAGGTAAATGGATGAAACTTGGAACCATACTCGTAAGTGAAATAAACCACACACAATGTGTAAACATTGTATTGTCTCCCTTGTGTGAGAAGCTGAAAGAGTAAATAAGATGCAGAATGTTCAACAGATATTGTAAAATAGGAGGAAATTTCAAAAGGAAAGAGAAGCTGGGATGGGGGAATGGAGAAAAGAAGGAAAGGAAAAGCAAAAAAACCGTGTATATGTGTGATAGTTAAGACAGTTATAATACCAAATTCTCTTAATTGATTGAAAAGAATGGTTTGTGCTAATATTGTTTGGACAATTAAATGCCAATATCTTGTACTCTGAGTAACTAAAGATAACAATATGCACTGTAGTCACCATTGTTATCCTTCTATTATTTTGTTTTGAAATTCTGTTTTATTGTTTTCTCTTTAAAATTAAAAATAAGAAGGGGTACAAAGATAAATCTGGTTAATTGCAAACAAAGAAAGCGAGAGCAGCAGAATTCAAAGTCATAAGCATTAGTGGGATAAAGCAATCAAGGCACTGACAAATGACAAGAAAAATAAAACACAAACCTTGAAGTATTATGTTACACACAGCTGACGGGTAAAATTTGCAGAAAATTAGAGGAGAAAATGCTAGACATTACAGTAGGGAATTTTAATAAGCCAGGATTTTTTCAGATAAATCATCTCAAATACACATGCTAAATAAAGGATTTGAATAACGTAATCAACAAGGTCAAACTAACTGACATTTATAGAATTGGTATTCTACAAACAGAATAGATGATCTGAGACCATAGAATATGACAAACATCAATTTGGTGATAAAGAATCAAAAAAACCCCATCACAGCTGTAATTTTTAAAAGCTAAACCTTGATTTGAAAAGACCAGAAATCAACAAAGAGGACTAGAAACTACCAGGAAGTTAAATAGATAGTTGAAGTTAAAATGAACTAGGAGAGAGGGAAACGCATATTTCATTGTTCTCCTGAGACTCTAATTAAATTGACAAAACCAGGAAAAAAGAAACTCACAAAACAAAACAGTAGATGGAAGGGAAAGGTTATTACTGGCAGCTGAGACCTTTCGAAATTTCTTGAAGCATGAAAACAGAGGGAGTGGTGGTGAATGATGAAACAATGTGGAAGAGACTACAGCTCAGACCAGGAGACACAGGTCCAGGGAAGAAGACTGGACTTGCATTAGGGCACCAAGAAGCCAGGTGGAATTGAAGATGAGACATGAAGCAGAAAGGAAGGTTTACTAGAAGGTGTCTACATGGCACAGCTGGTCTCATTCTCTTCCCAGGTGTATGATTCCAGTTGGTCAACAATTTATGTCCCAGGCAAAAGAGTTGGTTTCTTCTTAAGAAGTTGAACACAGCTAAGGTAACCAGTAAGGACACTGGGCTTTCAGAGAAAGGTCCTTGTGGTTGGGCATTTCTCTTTCTTAGCCTGAAGAGTCAGCACACCCCTCCTGCAGTGGAGCCCACCAGTTCATGAGCCTTCTTTAGACAGGCAGGGTTCCCCAGGAATTTAGATTTTTCCTCAATCTAAATTGTGAAAGGAAAATGAAGAATTCATAGATATCTGAAGAAAATGTGACATGAGCAAGAACAAAAAAAAAAAAGAAAGAAAGAAAAAGAAAAATGGCAATAAAATAATTAGAAAAAACCAAGAGAATCTGAAAACAAAACACAATCTTGACTTGCCTCTCTGACACACAAAGAAATTTCCAATTAATATTCTCCAAAGAGTCAGAGATGTCACAAAACATCAAAACAAAAAGCAGTTCCCAGAAATGACAGAATTTCCTGAAACTGAAAGATGTGAAATTTTGGAGTGAAAAAAACTCACCCCATGCCAAACTAGATGAGTGAAAACAGAAGACACTTAACATGTATCACTGTGAAACTGCAGAACTGAGAGGTGGTAACCTGATGTCCATAAGCTGACATTGGGCTAATCAGCTACACTGGATGCTTGAAAACAACACAGAAACTCCTTCATAATGGTAAGGAAAAAAAAATTTTTTTACCCGAATTTATACCAAACAAATTATTTATCGGGAGGGAAAACAGAGTAAGGATGGAGGAAGAATGGAGGGGAGGAGAACGGGAATAAAAACAATTCATGCACATTGAGTACATGCACTTACCCCTTAAGAGAAAGTGTGTGGTGTGTGCTGCCAACATGCACTAATACAGACTTTTTAGAAGGACTTAAAAATTTATCATACATGTGTCTTTGCTTAGGATGTAGTCCAGCAACACGAGGGTGAAGATAAAGGAATGGAAGATATGAGATTCCGAAACTAGAGAGAATTGCAAGATGGCAGACTGAGTGGTGGCACGATAAGAGAGCCTCTCAAAAAAAAAAAAGAAAAACCAACTCAGACACTGGAATCTGACAACATGGAGAAAGCCAGACAAAAGCAGAGGAATTCTTATGACCCAGGAAGAAACTGAGGAAAAAAAGAAAGAAGAAGAAGAAGCGTGGATGGAGGGCTAGAGCTGGGCAAGCCCTGGTCGCTGTACTGGCACGTTTTTGAGTCAGACAACTCACGATCGAGCTGAGATTGCGGCCCTGCTGAGAGGAGGGGTTGATGAGCTCCAGACCCTGGGCTGGAGGAGGCGCTGTGGCAGGGAATGGAAACAGCCAGTTGAGCTGCGTGAATTTGGTGAGTGAAGGGAACTGGATTCCCCAGAGCAGAAGGACCAGCTAGATGACATTTTGGAGTTGGGCAGGGCTGACTTGAATCAAAACCCAAGGCGGCGCCAGTGGATGGCTCCTGGTCCAAAGCAGATTGGTGGGATCTGCTTGGGCTGGGCCAGGCCCCTGGTTGAAACCCAATAGCCAGGGATGAGGTTGTTCTGAGCCTGTGGCATCCCCAGGGAACACAAACTTGCTGAAGTAACCACTGGTTGACTGATGTAGGGGGAGGGGCTAGCTCTCAGCATGCACCTCGCAGATCTGCAGCCAACTGGGGGCAGCACTTCCCTAGCAAGTGCACTGCACAAAAAACTGTAAGTAATACGAAAGGCCCAAAGACCTCCACCACGCACAAGGGGGCCGGAAATATGACAAGACAGAGAAACAGTAAAAGGCCTCCAACAGCCGAACCAGGGAAAGTGAGTCCAACAAAGGTAAATGCAGAGGAGGTTGAGAGCAGCAAACCTGTAATGTCAGAGAAAGACTCATCAGAAATAGAAATACTTCTGTGACCTCATCGATGAATTTAAATCTGGAATTCTAACTCAGGTAAAGCAAGATATAAGAAGATTAATAAAAGAAGTCCTGGGTAATCCTCAAGTAGACACAAATGAAAGAACAGAGGAACCCAGAGAAAGGAGAGAAGCCTTTGATGAAGAATATAAACAAAATCTAGAATACATGAAACAGATCCAAAGAGAATATCAGGAAATTAAAAACTCCATTGAAAGCTGGCAAAACATCTTAACAGAAACTAAAGACAGACTTTCAAAACTTGAAGATAGATTTCCAACGTATGATCATGAAAGGAAGGATCTCTTAAAAATAACAAGGAACCAGGAAGCCATGATACAAAGGCTAGAAGACAAGAGGATTTATAACCTAAGAATAAAATATGTGAATGAAGACGCAGGAACAAATACAAATGAAATAAAGTCTATTCACAGAAATAATTAAGGAAAACTTCCCAAACATAGGAAATGGAAGTGATGTTCAGATATATGAGCCATACAGAACTCCAGCTAGCTACAAGCAAAACAGATCTACATCCAGACATATAATAATCAGGATCCCAGAAATCCATCACAAGAACAGAATATTAAAAGCAGTCAGAGAAAGAAAGACTCATCAAAATCATAGCAGACTTCTCGATGCAAACCATCAAATCAAGAAGAACTTGGAGTGAAATATTCCAAGCCCTGAAAGAAAATAACCTCTGACCCAGAATGATGCGCCCTGCAAAACTGTGTCCCAAGATTAATGGAGAGACAAGATATTTCCACGACAAAGAGGAACTGGGGGAGTTTGTGACCACCAATCCAACCCTGCAAATAATACTGAAGGACATTCTAGAGAGAGAGAAAATCACCAGGATTCCAGGAACAATGTCAGAAAGGCCTCAAAGAAAGGGGCAGACAGTGGAATGAAGGAGAAAAGTAAACAAACAACAATGACAGAAAAATAGCATAGCAGAGATAAGACAGAGAAGATTGGTTATATCGCTGTTTTATCTTGACTGATTTTATTTGAATCTGGTATGCTTGAGAGTATCAAGTCTGAGAGTAGAGGCAACTACTCTGAAGATGACAAGATTCAATAGGATACCCATTCTGGCTTGATTATTAACTGCCTTTGAAGTCCAATAATGTCTCCAATGTTTAGATTTTATTAACAGTGTAATGCAATGCTAAGTTTTATTATACTATATTTGACAATATAGACAATTTTATTGAAAACAACAAGAGACATCATAGTAACTACCGTAGATCACCTAGTATTGTGGTTTTATATGTCCTTTTCATTTCGTGTTTCTCTAGGAATTTGTATTGTTGACTTGTTTTGATTTGTTTCTCCCTCTAATACGGAAAGGCTAGGTATACATGTAGAGACTTATACATGTGTAGAACTTCTAAGTAGTTTACGAGAATGGATTATAGTTATTGTAAAGGAAAAAGAGAGAGAAAAAGAAAGTATTTTAGAGGATATAACTGCATGTATGTTTGAGTGTGTGGGATTGATAACCATGTTGCTTAAGTTTTTGTTGGATGGATGAACAAAACAGATTGCAGTCTCACTGTTTGGATGTCCACTTTGTAGGCTTTACTTTTGTAACTTGAACAACTACTTCTAAGAGGAAAATATGTAATTATCAACTAGTGATTTCTTACTGTTTACTATTTTTTTGTTTTGTTTTTGAGATTTTGTATTATTTCTACCCTCCTTCTGTTTCAAATTTTTTTCTTTAACGAAATAACCAAAAAAAAAAAAAAAAAAAAAAAAAAAAAAAAAAAAAAAAAAAAAAAAAAAAAAAAAAAAAAAGAGAGAGATCCTGAAGCTAGATCCTAAGCTGTAAAGAGAAGCTCCTGATGACTAAATGTGCCTCAGGCCTCAAGACGAATGAGTGCAGACTGGAGAAGAGAATGAAGGGCTCAAGAAAGAAAGGAACTGGGTGGAATAGATGCTGTATGGATGCCTGGGGAAAAAAATGAAAGATATAATAACATAAAATAATACAAGACAAAAAGCAATTGAGACTAGAAAAATCAAAGTTGCAAATCAAACTATGACATAAATTTAAGCAACTCATGGTACATGAGAAAAGTGAATCCATGAACCCCAGTGCTAAATATAACTCTTCTCTGAGTCACCGATAGAGAAGGAAATATAGTCAAATATGCCCAGATAGCCCAACACAAAACTACACTTCCTAGTCGTATTAAAGTAAAGGCAGCTCAAACACTGTCAACTTTTAGACTGAGCCAATACATAGAGTGGAGATGACTTAGTGCTTGTAGGGCACATCACAGGGAGTCACATATTCTCTGCCTCCTGGGGAGGGTGTAAAGATCCTTCCATGCGGGTGGAATCAGGAGAGGTAGAGACCAGGGCAACGAATGGAGAGGAAGACTTTGACCCCATCCCTTGGGTCCAATCTTGCTCTTGGTCTTGGTGGTTGGATGGGTGGAGATCATGAAAATTCAGGTAGGCTAAGAGGGAAGCAAAAACAGAGCCCAGTGCTCTGCTTGCTGGTCATCTTCAAGGCAATACAGGGGAAGGGACAGGAGAAAATGAAATGGTGGCATGGCATGGCGATTCAAGACAGGGCTCCAAGTAGCTAGCTCCCACTAGTTCCCTTATGTTGTAGATCCTGCATGGTTCTTGCATGCAAAGGATGTAAAAGGTGCTCCATGAAGCTGATTGGTGGGCTTCCCAGATTGGTAACTGCAAGAGGACTGGTGAATGAAGAGAGAACACGGCAGCCCCTAGGGAACCTGTAAGGCCTGATGGCTGAAGTAGAGGGTTACTCATCAGAGGAAGATGGCAAGCTCCTGGAAGCAGTGCCCAGGAGAACAGATTATGGATATTATAATGCTGACTTGGCTTCCTCAGGTCAACATACCCCAACTGATGTGAGCGAGAGCCTGGCTCCAATGCTAGGAGGGTGGCTAAGCTCTGTCCTACTAGAAGCTTCTACCAAGAAGGAAGCAGCAGGAGAAGACTAGAAATTGGGGATAACTGCTCTATGAGGGGTGTTTTTGCGATACAGTGCTCATAAATAAAATTAACCTCTCAAACCATTTTAAGTGTACAGTTCTGTTGGATTAAACACATTCACTGAGCAGCCATTACTGCCACCAAAGTTTTTCATCTTTCCCACATGAAGTTTTACACTATTAAATACTAAATCCTATTTACCTTTCTCCCTGGCCCTGGGCAGCTACCATTTTACTCTCTGTCTCTATTCTATAAATCTGACTGCTCTATGAATTTCATATAATAGAAAATATATTCAGTATTTGCCATTTTGTGACTGGCTTTTTTCACAGGATGTAAAACCTTCAAGGTTATGGTTCTCCCATGTATCAAAGTTTCCTTCCTTCTTGAGACTTCATAACATTACGTTGTATGTACAGATCACATTTTGTTTGTCAATTAATCTGTTAACGGACACATGAGTTGTTTTTACCTCTTGGCTATTTGAATAATGTGGCTGAAAACATGGTTGTTCAAGTCCCTGCTTTTATTTCTTCAGGTACTGTACACACGCAGACATGAGACTGCTGGGTCACATTGTAGTTCTATGGTGAACTTCTTGAGAAATCTCCATACCATTTCCCACAGTGCCTGCACCATTTTACAATTCCACCAGCAGTGCCCAAGAACTCCAATTTCTATAAGTAGTTGCCAAGACTATATTTTTCTATATTTTTGATAACGGCCATCCTACTGAGTTTGAAGTGTTATCTTATCATAGTTTTGATTTGCATTTCCCTGATGACTAGTGATGCTGAGCATCTTTTCATGTGCTTATTGCCAATTGTGTATCTTTAGAGTAATGTCTATTCATATCTTTCCCCATTTTAAAAATCAGAGCCTTTATGTTGTTGTTGAATTATGGGAGTCATTATAAATTCTGTACATCAATCCCTTATCAGAAACAGTAGTAAGAATTTAAGTTTCCTCCATGTGTTTTCATGGCTTGATAGCTCATTTCTTTTTTGTGCTAGGTAACATATCATAGTCTAGATGGCCATAGAAAATGTATCCATCTACTAAAGGACATCTTTTTTGCTTCCAAATTTTAGTGATTATGAATAAAAGTTGCTGTACAGGTTTCTATGTGGATGTGTCTTTAGATACATTAGATGATTTATAAACATTTTCATAGGTTGTTTTTTCAGTCTGTTGGTAGCACCCTTCAATGCAACAAAAATTTTTAACTTTGGTAAAGTCCAACTCACCTATTTTGTTTTTGTTGCCTGTACTTTTATCTTTGTGTTTGAAACTTTGAACTGATTGAGACCCAAAGAATTTAAGGCAACTTCTCCAAAGCTTAGTAAACAGAGAGAGATGTGCTGAACTTTCACTGAGTTGATAATTTGTTTATTGCAAAGTGACAATGGGAGGTCTAATGCAAGAGAAGATGAGTTATAAAAAAATAAAAACTATCATTTTGCTGTTCTTCATGTCTGATTTTTTTTAAAGAGAAAAAACAGGAAAAAAATAGAAATATTACAGAATTTCAAGAAAAGAAGATAAACAGTAAGAAATCATTAGTTGATAAATTACATATTGTTCTTTTAGAAATAGTTATTCAGGTTACAAAATTAAAGCACACAAAGTGGACACTAAAGCAGTGAGAGTGCAAACAGATCTGTTCAACAATCCAACAAGAACCTAGAAATATGGTCATCAATCCCACACACCTAAACATACATGCAGCTATATCTTTTATAGTGCTTCCTATTTCCTCTTTTTTTACAATAGCAATTATACATTTTAAAAATTTTATTTAAAGAGAAGAGAAAAGAAACAAAACAGAAAAAGGGTAGCAACAATACAGAATTCTAAAAGAAAAAAAAAAGGAGAATGAGAAAAAGCCCCACTAAGAAATCAGTAATTTATAAATTATGTACTGTCATCCTGGATGTAGATGTTCAAGTTACAAAGTTAAAGGGTACATAGTAAATATTCAAACAATCAGACTACAAACAGTTCTGCTCAAAGATCCAACAAAGATTCAGCAATATGGTCATGCATTTTACACACTCAAACATACATGCAGTTATATCCCTTAGAGCACTTTCTTTCCTCTCTTTTTTACAATAGCAATTACACATTTTGGTTTTATTACTCTTGTAGTTCTTATTTACTTTTTACACTAGAGACACAATATGATATTTATAAATATGATTCTTATTTATTTCACTAATGAGGGTAGTCTCAAGTTGTCTCCACTTGCCTATGAAGGCCTCAAGATCATCCTTTTTATAGCTGAGTAATATTCCATTGTATAAAAATACCACATCTTTTTCATCCACTCTGCAGTTGATGGGCATCTTGGTTGTTTCCAGGATTTAGCTATCACAAATTGTGCAGCTATGAACATGGGTGCACATATATCACTGTGATATGAACTTTTCAGTTCTTCGGAGAAAATACTCAGGAGGGGGATAGCTGGATTGAATGGGGCTTGATTTTTTTTTAATTTAAAGAGAAAAAAAACAGGAAAAAGGGAGAAATATTACAGAATTTCAAGAAAAGACAATAAATAGTAAGAAAGCACTAGTTGATACATTACATATTGTTCTTTTAGAAATAGTTATTCAAGTTACAGAATTAAAGCACACAAAGTGGACACCAAAGCAGTGAGAGTGCAAACAGATCTGTTCAAGAATCCAACAAGAACCTAGAACTATGGTCATCAATCCTACACATCTAAACATACATGCAGCTATATGATTTTTTTATTTAAAGAAAAAAAATGAAACAGAAAGAGGTTAGGAATACAAAATTTCACAAAAAACAAAAACAAAAACCAGTAAGAAATCACTAGTTGACAATTACATATTTTCCTCCTAGAAGTAGTTGTTCAAGTTGCAAAAGTAAAACATACAAAGTAGACATTTAAACAGTGAGACTGCAATCATCTCTGTTCATCTATCCAACAAAAACTTAGTAATATGGTCATCAATCCTACACACTCAAACATACATGCAGTTATATCCTTTAGAATACTTTTCTTTCCCCTCTTTTTTAACAATAACTATAATCAATTCTTGTAAACTGTTTAGAAGGTCTACACATGTCTCTACATGCATACCTAGCCTTTCTGTATTACAGGGAAAAACAAACCAAAACACGTCAACAATACAAATTCCTAGAGAAACACAAAATGAAAAGGACATATAAAACCACAATACTAAGTGGTCTACGGTAGTTACTATGATGTCTCCTGTTATTTTCAATACAATTGTCTATATCATCAGGCATAGTATGGTTAAACTTAGCAGTACATAGCACTATTAATAAAATCCAAACATTTGAGACATTATAGGACTTCAAAGCCAGTTAATAATCAAACCAGAATGGGTATCCTATGGAATCCTGCCATCTCCAGAGTAGTTGCCCCTACTCCCAGACTTGACACCCTCAAGTATACCAGATTTGAATAAAATCAGTCAAGACAAAACAGCGATATAGCCAATCTTCTCTGCCTTATCTCTGTTATGCTATTTTTCTGTCATTGTTGTTTACTTTTCTCCTTCATTCAACTGTCTACTCCTTTCATTGAGGCCTTTCTGCCATTGTTCCTGGAATCCTGGTGATTTTCTTCTCTCTCTCTAGAATGTCCTTCAGTATTCTTTGCAGGGTTGGATTGGTGGTCACAAACTCCCCCAGTTCCTCTTTGTCATGGAAATATCTTGTCTCTCCATTAATCTTGAGACACAGTTTTGCAGGGTGCATCATTCTGGGTTGGAGGTTATTTTCTTTCAGGGCTTGGAATATTTCACTCCAAGCTCTTCTTGATTTGATAGTTTGCATTGAGAAGTTTGCTGTGATTTTGATGAGTTTTCCTTTACAGGTAATCTGTTTCTTTTCTTTGACTGCTTTTAATATTCTGTTCTTCTTGTAGATTTCTGGGATCCTGACTATTATATGTCTGGGTGTAGATCTGTTTGGTTGTAGCTGGCTAGAGTTCTGTGTGCCTCATATATCTGAACATCACTTTCTATGCTTGGGAAGTTTTCCTTAATTATTTCTGTAAATAGCCTTTTTATTTCATTTGTATTTGTCCCTGCCTCTTTGTGCACATTTTTTATTCTTAAGTTGTAAATCCTCTTGTCATCTTCTAGCCTTTGTATCTTTACTTCCTGGTTCCTTGTTATTTTTAAGAGATCCTTCCTTTTGTGATCATACATTGCAAATCTATCTTCAAGTTTTAAAAGTCTATCTTAAGTTTCTGTTAAGATGTTTTGCCAGCTTTCAATGGAGTTTTTAATTTCCTGATATTCTCTTTGGATCTGTTTCATGTATTCTAGATTTTGTTTATATTCTTCATCAAAGGTTTCTCTCCTTTCTCTGGGTTCCTCCATTCTTCCATTTGTTTCTTCTTGAGAAGTACCCAGCATTTTTTTTATTAATCTTCTTATATCTTGTTTCACCTGAGTTAGAATTTCAGATTTAAATTTGTTGATGAAGTCACGGAAATATTTCTTTATTTCCAATGAGGCCGTGTCTGATATTGCATATTTGCTGCCCTCAATCTCCGCTGTATTTACTTCTCCTGGGCCTATTTTCCCTGGGTCGGTGGTTGGAGGCTTTTTGTTGTTTCTCTGTCTTGTCATGTTCTGGTTTCTTTCAGGCAGGTGAATGGTGGAGGATCTCCAGACCTTTATGTATCGCTTACAGGCCCTCTGCAGCTTATTGGCTAGGACAGTGCTGCCCTCTCTTGTTTGTTGTTGCTCTGTGAGGTGCACACAGGGGTGATGTGGGCCAGCCCCTCCCCCTCAACCAGTGAGTGTCTTCAGTATGTTTGTGTGTGCACTGAGGACGTCACAGGTTTGGGACAGCCTCTTCCCTGGCTATTGGGTCCTAACCAGGGGCATGGCCCTGCCCAAGCAGATTCCCACCAATCCACTTTGGGCCAGGAGCCTCAGACTGAAGCTGCCTCAGCTGTTGATTCAAACTGTCCTGCCCAAATTCAATATGTTGTCTAGCCCGTCATCTCGCTCTGGGGAATCCACTTCCCAGCAGTCACCAAAGTCCGTGCAGCTCAGCTTGCCTTCTCCCCATTGCAGTGCCTCCTCCCACCAAGGGTCTCAAGGTCACCAACCCCCACTCTCGATGGGGATGCGACCTCAGCTCGATCATGAATCCCCCAACTCTAAGACAAACCCAGCCCAAGTACCAGAGTGTGCCCACTTCCAGCCCTCCATCCACACTTCTTCTTTATTTTATTTCATTTTTTTTCCTTTTCCTCAGTTTCTTCCTGGGTCACAAGAATTCCTCTCCTTTTGTCTGGTTTTCTCCATGGTGTCAGATTCTAGCATCTGAGTTGTTTTTCTCAGAAAGGCTCTCTATCATGCTACCTATCAATTGGCCATCTTAGATCTCCCATGTCTGATTTTTATCATGTAGATTTGGGTCCTTGCTCAGAAGGATGGTGGAAGATTCAGAAGCAAAAAGGAACAAAACCTGGAGAACCTTCCCGCAGGAGGCCAGAGCAGTGAGTACGTTCCTGGGCCTGAGACAGAGAAAAGTGAGAAGGCAGTGGTGGTGGTAGAGTTTTCCACAAAATCCTGTGATAGTGATACTGGATGAGAATTTGGGACTTACTTCTGTTACTTTGTTTTCCTTTGGAAGAGCTCAAAAACCATCATATTGGGAATAAGAAACTCAAAATGCAATCATGGTAAAAGATGGGAATTTAAATTGAAAGCCATAAAAGGCAAAACAGGGTTTCAGAAGGAATTGATGTGCTGTTGCCTCGGCTGCCTTTCCACTGGGTCCCAGGGACGCTAATTCATTAACTGGGGTTTCTCGTAGCTGATGTTCCCGGAGAGCAGGTTAAAGCACTGACAAACCAGCTTTCCCCCAGTTATATTTAAGAACATAAATACTACATCAGCACTAGGGTAAAACTCAATTATAAGGACAAGTTAGATGAAAAGCTCAGAATAAAAACTTTGCTCTACGGTTGTGTTGTACTTCTGAAATCAAATATAGAACAACTGTTCCAATCTCCAAAGCACAGTACTTTATATTTTTGAAAAGCCAGATGAATTATTATACTGTACTTACATTCTTTGACCTAATATATAGCAAATCTGATTTCACTTCTATTGGTGCTTCTAGGAAGGCTATAAAGTTACTCTGGACAGAAAACATCACTCTATATTTTATTTACTTTTAAAGTCTTGCACTATTAATATACTCAGGCAGCACATGGTTCAAGCCTTGTTTATTGATGCTTGTAACACATAAGCTATGTGATTTTCTTTGTAGAATAGATTGTAGGGTTGCATAGATTCTTAAAAGCATTCACATTGTTCAAGAAGTCTTTGTTTAGAAGTTACCTCTTATGAAGCACTAACGCTTCTTTCATTTTTTTTGGACACAGGCAATTTGCGACAGACTGAAAATTTGCCCCCAGCAACACCTGCAAACGTTGAAATGCTAACCTCAGTGTGCTAGCTTTAGGAGGTAGAATTTGGTAGGTGATTAGATCATGAGGCAGAGCCCTCATCAGCAGGATTAAGCCCTTATAAGAGACCCCAGAGAACTCATTGCCCCTCTCACTACCAAAGGTCACCACGAGAGGACAGGAGGCATTTGTGAACCAAAAAGCTGGCCCTCGTTAGACATTAAATCTGTTGGTGACTTAGTCTTGGACTTCTCGCCTCTAGAACTGTAAGAAGCAAATTAATGTTGTCTATAAACCATTCATTCTGTGCTTTTTTGTTAGCCCGAATGGACTAACAAAACTTCTGTTCTTTGTATTTATGTTTTTTTATAGTGCAGCAAAAACATCAACTCTTGAAACAAATTTCTGGTTTAGAACTGTGTAGAGACACTCATTTACCAGGTGCTAAAAATATCCTTAGAGCTATCAGTTCTTTTTGTCTTTTCTGGCATGACCTTGAGTTTTCTGTTAATTCTGGGGTTGCTTTTCTTCTTTAGTGATAGTCAGGCAGGGACATAAACTTTCCCTTAATGCCTAACATTTATTTTTCTCTACCCCCTTAGCTAAGTGCACCCATGTTCCCAACAGCCTTTGTACAATCAACTGTGCTACACACACACACACACACACACACACACACACACACCTAATGACATTGTATCTTTTTCTGTTTCATCCTTTTGAACTTCCACCCATTGGTTTGTTAAACTTACATTTGCCAAGTACCTGCACCAGACACTTTGCCAAGCATCCATATTAGCCAGCACCCATACGAGACACCTTGCCAAGCACCCATACTAGATTCTGGTTCTTCCAGCTTGTGCATATTATTAAATCCTCAAAACAGTCTTGCAAATAGCAACTAATCCTTGCTTGCCAGGGAGAGATTTGAAGCTTAAAATTCAAATCACCTGGCAAAGGGCATGCACATTTAGAAACTGGAGGAGCAAGACGTAATCCTAAATCTGCTTTGTTTTTCTAGTACAGTTTATTTCTTTTGTACCTGGTGTCTGGTCCAGCTCTTGGACCTTGCTGCTTGTTGTCCTTGTTTATCCAAGCTAGATACATGCTACAGTTAGTAGATTTATTGCTATTGCCTGTAGGTCCCTTGGGCATGTGGTAAGTTTCTTCTGGACACTTTCCATTCTTCCTGTAGCCTTATTTCATCTGCATGGACCTCACCCAGCAGAAACAATGTATAAATCTCCCAGGTCTGAAACAGTCAGAAGCAAGTGAAGCTCTTGATTTTCTTAGGTTCAGCAACTTCATGGCCTTGTTTACAAATTAGGATGTTTGTTGCTGTTCGTCAGCATTTCTCAACAAGGAACTGTCCTTACCAGAATACTGAGGAAATTTTGATACTGAAATACACTGTTTAGGTCCTGTACCTCTTTCGTAAGGAATCACAAACCTCTGTGAACTGAGGAATAAGTGCACTGAAGAATTTTAAGGATACATGTGTAGACTGTTAAGGTGAATTCTTTGATCCTTTGGTTAGATGTTGAAAAACTCTAAGCATTTTAAGCTCTAGTCTTTGTACTTTTTGAGTAGGAAAAAAGATCTTTGCACTTTTTGAGTAGGAAAGGGGAGACAGATGCTCATTTCTCCTTCTGTTTCAGGACCCTATCAGTAAACCTAGCTACATCTTAGCTTACAAAGAATGTGAACTAATTCCTAATTACATGTGTGGTTATCAGGGATCACAGATCACAAGTCAGGTGTGAAGGAGACCACTTTTCTGCATGTTTCTCTAATGGACTTTATTTCTGTCTCTTATTCTGCTGGATGGTAGAAATATAATATCAGGGAATTAAAGGTTCACATTCTCCTTTCTCTGGGGTTTTGTTTAAACTCTATAGATTCTTCAAACGTCTGGTCCTGGGTTTCCTATCAATGTCAGTGCCTTGCTGAGATGTCCTGGCTTCTAGTTACTAGTTCATCTGGGGCACTGTGATATTCTCCTTGTATCCAGTTTGTGAGATTGTGAAATTTATATTCAGTCTATGGTAGTTTCTTGGTTTAAACATTGTAAAGCCGTTGGAGTCTCCTGAGTGATAAGAGCATCTAGTGAAATGATGGAGGGCCCTTTGTTGAGCAGTCACCAGAAAGACTTAAGGTATGACTAGGGGTCGGGACTTCCAACCCTACTTCCTGGGCTCCAATAAGGGGGATGGGTGAAGGCTAAGTTGATCATCAGTAGCTCATGATTTAATCACTCCCTCCTATGTGAGAAGGCTTTGAGAAAAAAACAAAAGGACAGGTCCAGGAGAGAGCATAAACCACAGTATCCTCTACCCCACACCTTGTGCTAGGCATCTTTTCCAACTGATCCATTTGTATCTTTTGTGATATCCTTTCTAATACATATGTAAATGTAAGTAGTTGTGGACACTGACATACATTATGTATGAGAAATTGTATCAAATACTCTCTGGCTTAGTAATTCCTGTTTTGGGAAAATAATACTGAGAAATCATCAACCATGAACAAAAATTTACAAAGAAGAATGCTCACCACAACCTGCTTTAAATGGCAAACAAAATTAGAAACTATGCATTCTTTTCATTAAGGGTGGTTAAATTTTGCTAGAATCACAGAGCAGAAAAATAGCGATCCGTCTAATTATCTTGCAATTACATAACATGTGAAAATGTTCAGGTAAGTAAAAACCTCAGGTTACAACAGTCACCAAAACAATTTCACTTTTGGTTGAAATAAGAGTAGTACAAAATTCATCAGTGTTAGTATTAATGGTCTGTGTTTGCTAACTTGTCTAAAATAAGCATTGATTGTTTTAAGCATAAGATATAAATAAGCATCATAAAAAGAAAATAATTCCATCTGAACCAATCTGTTCAGTTGGATTCAAACTGTTGCATATTAAAATTAGTGTTAAAACACATGGCACAGTTGAATTCCAATGATGGCTCAGCAGTGGAGATGATAAAAATAAACTTGCAAATACACAGCTGAGCAAGGGAAGGGCCTAACCCTACAGTAGCTCTCCCAGTTGAAACAGTCCTGTTCCAGGGCCCTCTAAGGCCCCACCTAGACCTTGGAGCACCGGAAAACTTTGGTCTTTCTTCCTGGAAGCTTTGAGATTAACGTTGCAGAGATGGGAGAAACTGGAAGGGCAGCACTTTATTGAACACTGTCAGGTAACATGTTGGGCACTTGAGTCCTGAAGTTTTACCAGACGATCTGGCTGAGGTTTAGAGCTGTGATTCTCCAAATATAATGTGGCTGGGAGTCAGTGGGGATCTTCAAAAGGCTCTGAGTCAGTGGACTGAGCAGGCGCTGCCTCTGTGGATTCCTAACATCTTCAACAAATGTGCTGCAGGTTCAAGAAGACACTTTGAGGGCCCAAGCTTATAGAAAATGAGTGTGGGAGTGGCTCTGTACTTTTTTTGACTGATGTTAATTGAAGAAAATTGAGTTTAAAAGAGGGAAATGTAAAACATTTGTTCTTCCAGGATGCCTACACGAGGTATTTTCCATAACTAATCAACTAACTAGGCTGCTAATAACAGTCCTTGGCAATTAGGTAGTTCATTATACTTTTTGGTAACTATTAATTTGCTAACTTATAAATTTCTCTTTAAGAGAGGTAACCATCATTATATGTGCATTATGGTCAAGTTAATTGAATATACTATCTCTTTTAAAATACCCTGATGGCAGAATCTGGATTTAACTCAAAGTATTTACATATTATACACAAGTCATAGAGTCATGTATGACAATCTAAACCAGAACCTTGTGTCGGGGTTCCAGCCTATATATGTCTTAGTGTGCTAGCCAGTTTTCTTTCATGACAAAATATCTGAGAATATAGATTTAAGGAGGAAAGATTTACTCTGGTTTATGGTTGCAGAGGTTTCAGTCCATGGTCAGATGGTTTCATTGCTTTTAGGCCTGTGGTAAGGCAGAAACATGGAGGAAGGAGTGATGAAGGAAAGCCACCAACCTTATGGCAGCTAGGAAGCAGAGAGCAAAAGAGTCAGAGAGAAAAGGGCCAGGAATGAGACACTGTTCCCAAGGTCAGATTCCATACCCCACTCCCTTCAGTTAGGCCTTACCTCCTAAGTTTCCATTATTTCTTAATATGCCATCGAGTTATTAATCCATAAGTGGATTAATTCATTGATGAAGTGAGAGCCCTCATGATGTTATCATCATTTTAAAGTTTCTCCTTTGAACACATGACCTTTTAGGGGACATTTTAGATCTCTCACACAGGGAAACACACCGGGCTGCCTCTTTAAGGTTAAAGAATGTTTGTAGACTATGTGGAGGCCAGACTCCTTTGTTAGCTATGTGACTTAGGCAAGTTACCTAACCTCTCTAAGTCTCAGTGTCTTTCTTTGTAAAATAAGGCTAACATAGTCCTGTGGGGATTAAAGTTGATAATATATCTTTCTCCTCTTCCTCTCCTTTCCCTTTCCTTCCCTTCTTTTCCTTTCCATTCCCTTACCTGTTCTCTTTTCCCTTTCTGTTTCCCTTCTCCTTCCTTCCTTAAAAATTTGTTTTCTTTACTTTGTACCATCCTTGGTTTTGGTATCCCATTCTCTGTGCTGTCTCTTTGCTTTTCTTCTGTCCCATGACTGAAGGCAATTTTCTGCTTTGGACATGTTAGGTTTGAAAAGCCAATTAGTCACCCTACTGGACAAGCCTGAAGATCAAGGAGAGCCCTGGGCTACATATCAAAATGTAAACCTTGCTGAACTGCATAAGATCACTCAGCAAAGGACCACAGACAGGGAAAGCAGAGGAGCAAGGAGTTACGCCACATAGAAATCTGAGAATACGGAAGCCAGCATATGTTTTTGACTTTGATTTCATAAAGCTATATTTTTCTTTAATGGAGAAAAAAAAGTCAGAAGCCCAATTACAATTATGGTCTAACAAAACTCCAGAAAAAAGTGGAAAAATGTATTTTAAATCTCTACTTCAAGTTCTAAGTCTGGCTTTGTCCTTATCTATTTGACTATGGTGTAATAAAATAGTCATTGATCCATAGAGCTAGGTAATGCCTAAAGCATTTCATGTGTGTTTGAGCTTAAAGTATGTACATAGATCCCTTGACACAGCCCTAAAGAGATGGAGTCTAGTTCTTCTCTCTATAACATGGGCTGGACACAGAACAAGGCAGAGGTATTGGGATTTTATAAGGAGACTGGATCGTATAAAGCACTGGGACTTCAGATTCTCTAGTTTGAATTAGAAACATTGCAGGAATCCAGGTGCCACATAGTGAGCCAGCAGCCCTGTGACGAGGTTAACTTATCGACAACTCTGTTTGTGTTGCCAGCCCATAATGAACTGAATCATCTTGCCAGAGCCACATAGGGAGAGGATCCCCCACTCTTAAAGGCTCACGGTAAGCCTCTGGATGAGTGTGGCCCTGGCTGAAAGCTTGACCGTGATCTTATGAGCAGCCCTGACCCAGAACCACCCGTGGACACTGTTCTAGGATTCCTCGCCTTCACAATTGTATGATTAAAAAGGGTTTTAAGCAATGAAATTTTGGATTAATATGTAACACAGCAATGCAAAACTATAATACAACATGTGAATGAGAGTTATAATAATTTGGAGTATTTTTACATTTTGCTTATATTTTTTTAAAAATTAATTAAGTTTATTGGTATATTTTAGGCTTACATAATGATCACATTCATTATAGGGAATTTGTACCTGTAAATGATATAACTTTCTGTTTTCCCCCCATTCTTCTACCCAGCCCCTTTCCCTCATTTACAAAAGTTTTTTCCATTTTTTCCTTCTTTTCTCATTTTTTCTTCTTCTCTTCCTTTTGTTCCCCTCCCTCTCCCTAGTTCCCCTTCCCATTATTTTTCTCATTTTTAAAGAAAACATTAATATTTTAATTTTCCAAGCGCTTATTCAAGCATAACATGAACAAAAAGAAAACAATCGTGTTATTTTCAAAAATCAAGAAACAAACAGGTAAAACCTATGGCCACACTGGCGTTAGTGTTCAAACACAGAGTTAATTGCAATGTAATGAAAGCCTAATTGAAAATTTTATTATGGCTATATAATTATATCTAAATGCTTCTGCCATAATTTCATTATTTTTAAAACATTATTCTCCCATTACAGTATAATAGTTACATTACCTTAAGTGCTATAAAATTTAATAGTCCTGGTTAAGAAGAATTAAGAATTGTGCCTTTTTTCTCCTAGCAAAGAAAAGAAAGTAGGTTCTTTTCAAAGCTTATATTAAGTTTGACTGGGAGAAAATGGCTCTTAAAGCTTCAGCCACAAAATGAAGTACTAGGAGAGAGCAGAGTTTTCTCTTTTCCTTGTCTGTGGTCGCTACAGGGTTGTTCTTCCTTCATCTGTAATTCCATTGCTCCATTGTCTGCAGGTGCAGACAGGAATGAGCCTGTTTATAAAGCAACATTTGGCAAGAAAGCTGGTTGACCACTTGGCACGTCAGGTCTGTATCATGCCTGATATATCTGGGTGGCATCCACTCTGTACAGACTTCTCACCAGGACTTGGAAGAGTTCTTTAATTATAAATTTTATGATAACAGCCAAATCTATAACATTAAGAAAAAGTTCACACCATAAAACAGAACTTTATATGCTTTATCTTGTTGCTAATTAATCTATACTTAACATGCATCTGTGAATGCTACCCATTAATGTTTAGAATTAAACGTCCAGTTTCTCTTAGGAAATGGATGAGGATTCTAAATCCAGTGGCGTTGATGATCTCAGACTTTGTCTAATCCAGCATTATACTTGTTGGTTCTTTCCTTTATGTGCCAGGCCTTTCCACTATAGAGTGGCAATGTCTAATACATGTGCTTCTATAAATTTAACTCGATGAAATGCAAAAATCAGTCTCTCCATAAAGCAAGAACAATGTTCGTTAACTTTCCTTTAGGTAACAGGTCTGTGAGTCCACATTAATATCCAAAACTAAATGGGGTTTTATGCTTGCTCATAAAAAACCAAACAAACAGTTTCTCAGCTGAATCATGTACAATGCAACAAGCGCTCAGTAGCCACGTGTGAGTACTGGTTATGGCACTAACAACACAGATAGAGAATGTTTCCATCACTGTAGAACTTCCTAATGGTGGTGCTATGGTAGAATATTGCTTCCATGTTGTCTTTGTGATAAATTCCCAGCCTCTTCTGTGATTGTTCCATGCTCCAATGTAATTAGTAAATATATGGTAGGAAATTTGGAACAGGCAGTTCTCATAAAATTAAAATCATTTGGCTCCTACTGCCTAGAGATGAGCATAACATTTTGATTTATCCCAGTCTATGGTGTAATAAAATAATCATTGATCCATAGAGCTAGTTAATTGCAGAAATAGTTCATACAGTTTCACTACACTGGAAATGCTTCTCTATGCCATTACTTCTATGACATTGTTTTTAATTGTGGGATATTATTCTGTCATATGGGCATGCTACAGTTTTTTAGCTAATTATGTACTGTCCATATTGTCCTAAGCTTCCCACTTCCTCCAACATGGATATTTTAAAAAGCCTTCTAGGTAAATCTTTGCTCTCATACATGAGTGTTTCCTTTGGATATGCTGCTAGAATTGGAACTTCTAATCAAATCAAAATTTCATTGTTGAGTCAGAAAACATGCCAGTTTTCATGATTTAGACACAAATTCACACATTTACCCAGAAGAATGCATAATGATTTACAAAATCACCAGTATTGTTTCAGAAAGACCATTTGTACATCTTCTAGTCAGCTCTGGAATTTTTTTCTATTTTTTCATTCTTTGCCATTTTGATATGTATTTCTGTATTAGTGAAACTAAATATTTTCATATCTTCACCAGATATCTTGCTTCATCTAATATAGTTGTTAAATGATTTAGAAAAAGACTGCTTGATAGACTATTGTCCCCCAGAAAACAATATATGTACCACAAACAAATCTTTTGGAAGTTTAGTGGTAAAACTTTTCATTACATATTTTCTTTTAAAACATTTGATTTAATACTTTAAAAATTGTGAGTTTTATTTCTCTGGAGGCCAAGGTAAATGTTTTTTCTTTTTGAAGTTAGAAAGTAATAAATAAAAAGCTCTGATTGCCTCATGGCAAGTTTGCTCATATATGTGTATCTTACTCAAGTGTTAGTATGATTCTTGGGATTTTTGAGTTCCATAGATAGCAAGGAATATTACATCTGTTGAAAAATTTCCTCCCAATCTTGAGCTTTTGCCTTCAGATTTAATATGCAGTGTTCTTAGAAGCATTCAGGAACAAGTGAACATAATAAAAGCAATGGGGCAGGTCATGGAGCTAAAAAATTTGACATATTTGACTGCATAAAATTTCTACTCTTTTATGCTTCTCAGTTTTTGTTGCTGGATCCTCCGCATCAATTGGCTTTCAACAACTTCTATCTACCCAGCCTGGAGTCAAAGTTCAGCTTATCTGGCCCCAAGCTTTAAAAGGATCCATACGTTGAGAATTTCTGATGTCTTTTTCTGGTCTTTCCTTTGCCTTTATCTCCAGACCTGTGTCCAGTAGCTCTAGAGGGACAGGTCAAGTGTTAACATTTCTACAAGTGAACTTGCTTCACCTCTAAAACCAGTCATTCTGAAAATAATTGACTTCAAAATGTTCAGATGAAAAAACTCAGGCATCATTTGAGACACTTCTCTCTCACCTTGATCCTTCAGCAATACTTGTTTACTCTGCCTACAGAATATTACTGAAATTTGGTTATTTCTCCCCACTTGCTATGCTATCACCCTGGTCCAAGTTACTACAATATCCTACATATGGATTGTTGCAAATACCTCTTATTTGCTTTCTCTGCTTTAGCTTTTGTTCCTGTCACCCTTTCCCCATATAGCAACCAGAAAGCTGATCTTTTTAAGTTTAAGGCACCTTATGTCACTCATCTGGTTAAAAATTCTAGTACCTCTGTATCTTTCTGGGGCCAAACTCCTTAGAGTAGCGAGGAAGGCCCATGAGATCTCCCATGTGTTGCCTCTCTGACCTCTTTTGCTCACTTTTTCCCCCTCTGTTTTCTCTGCTCCAGCTACTTTGCTGGCTCCTGTTTTGAAGACACTAAGTATGTACAGCCTTAGGACTTTTGTACCCACTATTTCTTCTTCTAGAAAGCTCTTCTTTTTTATATTTATGTTCCATTTCTTCCCTCTGCTCAATTGTCTGCTTCTTAGAGAAGTACACAGTGTCCCACCCCAGCTTTCCCTTCTGTGTTTTTTTCTGGAGTATTTATCACTACTTGATACTTTATATATTTACTCACTTTTAAAATTTTCTTATGCCTTTCTTTTCACCTCAAATTTTTTCCCCAAGAAACCAAGAACTCAGTCTTCTCTTCTTTGTAATATCTTATGATCCAAGGCAGTTCCCTGTAGCACAGTTGGTATTTGTTCAGTGAATATTTTCATATGTCTTCTCCTGTGGGTGGCTCAAATCTTCCATCCCTTTTTCTCTCACTGATTTATAAAAGTGACTTACATTTCAAATATGTTAAATCTTTATTGGAAACTGCAGCAGTTTGGATTTTTAAATGTTCCCTCCAAACCCATGTGTCAAAGGATTGATTCCCAGTGTGGTGCTATTGGGAGGGGGTAGAACTTGGAGAGGTGAAGACTTCTAGGAGGCCCTTAAATCACCGAGAGTGTCTCTCTGAAGGGGATGTGCATCCCTGACCTCTTCCTGCTCTCTCTCTGTCTCTGTCCCTTGGCTCAGGATAGAAGCAGTATTGCTTTCCCGTGTGCTCCTGCCATGATGCGCTGCCTCACCACACCCCAAAGCAATGGGTCAATGCTTCATCTCCGAAACTGTGAGCCCAAACAACCTTTACTTTTTGTCAGTTAACTCAGTTGATTATAGTGACAGAAGTAGGTAAGCTGATTAGCACAGAAACATGTTCTCCTAATTTCAATTTGCACTCAAATTGAATTGCTACCTGAAGTACGAAAATATTAAAATTTCACATCCTCAAAAGGGTCCATTTTTTTCTCCATAGTTCGTTCTATGACTGCTCTGCCTTACAAAGTCTTTCTCTCATTTCCAAGAAGTCCTCTTCAGCAACCCAGTGTCTTCCCTTCTTAAATATATCAAGCAGCATCGTTTGATGGACTACGCAGATGAGCAGCAAGAATCACAAAGACATGGTTTCAACAGAGAGTGGCTAAATGTGCTGCACTTTCATTTCACTCCCAGGTCCAATGGAAGCTCTAACTTCAAAACAAAAAATTTGTCTTTTTTGTTCTCATTCAGTTCTGAGCTCTTGCTACCAATTGAGAATGCTCTGGCTTTAACCCACGAGATGCAGTTGTTTATGGGCAATGTCTTCAAGACTCATGGAGCACTCACAACCTCTAGCAGGCAACTGGCAAACCTTCTCTGACTATGTGCATGCCCATTTCCCCAAAGAAAAATAAAAGCCACCCTCCCACCATGCCCTGATCTAATGCACATTGCTTTTGGAAAAGATCAGAGAGCATCACATCTGACTCTGTTTGAGCTCAGATCTCATGCAGTGCATGTGGCAAAGGTGCAAAGATGGGTAGTAACTACCAGCCAGATGTCCTGTATGTTCTTTTACTTACAAAGATCTCTGATCATGTGCCAACCATTTTCATTATAAGATTACATAAGATCAACGATCTTCCAAAAAATGTTAGGTGAGAACACATAGCACAGATAAAAGCAGATTTTTTTATATTTTATATTCTATTATTGGAACTTAGGTCAGCCAAAAAAACAGTTCTAATTTAATGCTTCCCAAGAACTTTATAATATATGTGGCTAAGTCACCTGGACCTGTGTATAAACCCTTTCCATATTTTTCTCAAGTGTTTTAAAAAAATTAAATTCTGATTTACTTTGGAATTTAAGGCATTCCAAACCCTTTAAAATATGACTCCTATGTGCGTGGCAGCTGTGAAGGGGGTCTCCAGGATGTCATAATGGGATTTATACATAAATGTAGATTAATCAATAAGCGAGCCATAGCTGCAAAGGATAAACATCAAAAGTTAAATAAACGAGAGGAATCATTTCATTTGGATCAGGAAAAAACACAGTTTTGGGAGAGCCATGCTGAGAAATGGTCATATTTTTTTTTCCTGTACAGATTGGGTGGAGGAAAATAGGCAGGAATTATGAATATTCAGCTGCTCTCTCAAGACCAGGGCAGCAATAAGAAGCTTTTCTTGGAGTCAACAAAATTACAAAGGCAGAAAAGGAAAGATTCAAGTGAAGGGAAACCGCAGGAGCTCCATGAAGGCTTGGAATGAGTTGGCAAGGTGTCTGCTAAGTTACAGTTAGATTAAGCTGTGACTTAAAAATAAGAGTCCAGGACTGAGATACCAAACTACACTTGAGAAGGAGGAGAAACAAATATCTGAGTTAACTGTATCCATGATCTCATGAAGCTAATTCTCTCACCAACCATATAAGACACAGGAGAGGAGTGTAAACTTGCTTTGCTGCTTTCCAGAAGATGACCTTGAAGAGATCACTTGTTTATCTAAGGTTTGGTTTCATATCATTCACTCTTTTCAGTTGCTTACTTATTCATCTAAGCATTTATTAGACACATGTATGTGCTAGGAACTGAGAGCACAAATGTGAGCTAGGGTATAAACTCTGGCCCCAAGAACTCCTCAGTCTATCTACAGCTCCACTAGCAGATAGAGTATAAAACGAGATGGCTAGAATAGGTAGGAGAGAGGGGCTGTGTGAGCCTAGATCGTTTCTCATTTATCCTGGGATGATACTGAAGATACCTGGCATCTCTGTCATTATGGCTCTTGTGAGTCAGAAGGGATGCAGCTTAAAAAGCCAAACCATCCACTCTGTAGTTTGGCTCTTCCTGTGTCTGCTGCCCGGCTGAATGTCCATCCCCACACATCCTACTAGGTGGGGAAATTTGCATAAGCAGCTCCTGCATTCCCCAAGTGAAAGCAGGGGAACAATAAAAGATATTTGAAGAAAAAAACCGTTGTCCTGCTTGCTTGCACTAACAGCTTTTTAGCACTCCCATCATAACAAAAACAAAAGTAATGGAAGAAAATAATAATTCTTTCAACTGGAATAGGACATTGAAACTAACAGAGAAAAAGAAATCCAAACACCAATTTTCCAACTAAATTATAAAATAAGCATAATAATATCTTTCCGGGTTGTTACAAATAACTAATGAATGGAGACCAGCTATTTCAGTGCTTATGTCCTAGATATTCCTGAACAAATAGCGATCATTGAATGAATTCCTTTTTTTTTTTCAGATGATAAAATTGAAATAGAGATAAGGTTCAAGTCTGCATAACTAGCTAGTGCTGGAGCCAGATCTCTGTATTGATATATGACCAGACAGTGGAAAAGTCTACTGTGTTTAAGTATAAGTATGGTTTTTCTAAGATGTAAACTGCAGATATGATGGCATGTGAACCTTAGTTCCCATTTACCCTTGGCTGTTCTGAGGAACTAAATGGTTAATGAATACTAGTTATGTCACCAGTTGATCCAAGTACAGAGGCTTCGTAGGGAGACTGGTTAATCTAGCCACAAGTTCATCACCCAGTCGACATTGATCCCGCTGGAGGAACTAATTTAAATTTCAGGCATAAATACCCAAGAGGATGGAAGCACCCTCTGGGATGTGAGCCTTGAAAAGTCAAATCTATAAAGTGACAGCAATGGCCCATAGCATGTGATGTTTAATACAGGCAGGGAGCGTGAAAGTGATTTGCGATAACAAGAATGTGGTTATAGCCACCATAAAACACCTTTATGTGCGCCTATGAAACAGGTGCCAGGCAAGCCAATTAAGGATTATTCCCCATGAAAATGGGTAATTATAAGAAGAGTCCATGATTGGGAATTTGCACCTTGAAAATGGTTTCATCACAAACAACTCAAAGGTTTTAAATGAGATTTGTAAAGGTGAAGGGAGGTACAGCTGTAGTGAATTTGGAGTTTGTGGTTTTATGCCTGTGGGAAAACTCAGAACAGGAGACAAGAGGGAGGAACAACAGGAGAAATCACCACCTGCCACTGCCTGAGTTGGGCAACTTCTCTGCCAGTAAGGAGATCATCAAGCTGCCTGTCAATCTGGGCACTGAGAAAAGTCAGAGACAAAGCAGATGAGTTTTTTCTCATCCACAAGTCAGGTGGAGCTAGGCCATTCTTGTTTCATGCATCTGAAATAATTTACTTTTGTGTAGAGATAACATACCCATAAATCTTCAATGAAAGATCACATTTTCCTCCAGACCAGTTATGAACAAGGGATACATGTGAATTAGGCTGCCTATAATCATAGCTCCTGCTGCCTTGGACACACCTCCCGTCTTGCTGTAACTGATTTGTAGCCACACAAAGCAGGATTTATGCTCAGGGAAGAGTAAAAGTTACTGTGAAACAACAGCTTCTGAATTCTTGGAGTATTCATGCAACAAAAACCTCAATGTAGTCCTATTTTTTAATTAAATAGATTATTGTTATTAGAATCTGGACTTTAAGTCCCTAATTCACATCCCCTCCCCACTTTTGAAGAAATCAGTTCAACCACAGAAATCAATTAATGTACAGTCTTCCTGGATGGACCCACCTGCTGAGGATTCTGGTGAAAACTATACAGAAAATCCAAGAAGTAATTATAGATATGCAAACCACTACTTTCCATCCGATGCTATATTTTTAAATAAGAACAGTGTTTCAATAAAAAAAAACCCTATTATTTCCAACATGCAATGAATTGACTCTTCCAAAAATGAGTTTTGTAAGAGCGGTCTTAAATATCTGGGCCAAGAAATTCATAACCAGCAAACTAGTAATTAAGTATTAAAACTTATCCCCATGAATATGGCATTGCTATTGAGAAATTTGAAATTCAGTACGCATTCCTTTTGCAGGGGCAGCAGGATTGATGCTATAGATGTGATAGGCCAATGGCTAGAACAGCTAGATGTCTCTCAGGGACTTGTGTTTCTTTGCCAGGATGTGGAGTTGTTGCTGGGAAGTGCTTTCCAGCCAGGCACTACATTTCCAGGCACCAGCTCAACTAGGGGAAATCATGAGGCTGATACTCACCAACGGAAAGGAAATGTGCGCTCTCTGTGCTCTCCTCTCCTGTCAGGAGTCAGACACAAAGACAGGGACGAGCAAACTATAGCCTGTAGGTCAAATTTTGCCTGGTACCTGTTTTTGTAAATAAAATTTTATTGGAACACAGCTTTGCTCAGTCATTGTCTATGGTTGATTTCTAAGGGGTCACATGGTCTGTGGAACCTAAACTATTTACTATGTGGACACATTAAAAAAAGTTTGCCAACCCCTACATAAGGCATACTATAGAGGATACAGAACATAGGAATCTGGGTCCTTGAATCCTCAAGAGGAAGAAAGTCGGCAGATCAGGAACATACATTTTGTATCTGGAAGAGTAAGAATGAAACTCTTATTGTATTTGAGGCATCTTAAAGTTTTTTCTTATTAAAAATTATATTGTTTTAGCATGTGTTAAAAGAGAATTGCAAGGTCAAAGATCTTACAGGACTAAAAGAATATTTGAATAAAATTATACTCTTGGTACATAGTTGACTAATGGACCAAAACAATGAAAATGTGACCTCTGGGATGCCTGTTTAAAGGATAGACTATAGGGCAGAAATTATTTCTACCTCTACTGGATAATACTCACTGCAGCATTATCAGACAAGAATGATTTTTATTGACATCAGTTTTCCAGATGCCATTATCTACTAATCAACATAGTAGATAGGCAAAGGAACACACCCAAGAGAATCAGATGATTCTCAGGAAGAGCTGCCATCGAGAGCATCACCTAACACTGGAAATACATGCAGTGAAATCTTTGACCGCATCAAAGTTTTGAGGGGTTTAAGGCTTAGGTGAATACAAACAGCTTTAGTGACTGAATATTGAGCCTCTGACTCCAAAGACCTCTCACTGACAAGGACTCACCTCTAGAACATGGGCTTCTGAAAGTAAATTTGTCTTTATAATATATTCCCAAATCTCAGATCTTTAAATTTTCAGATTGTTCTTTTTTCTGCACAACATATATAAATAGAAGAAAGGATTTGGAATGTTTTCACCAGAAACAAACAATAGTTTGAGGAGACAGCTAAGCTTAAACCGCGTTGAGAATTATGCAGTATGTGTGTGCGTGTGCGTGTGTGTGTGTGTGCACATGACATCACATGGCACTTAATTAACATGGGCAATTTTTGTTTTATGTATTAGTTAATGAACTTAGATAAACACACACAATATGTTGCTTTCTAAATTTGCTCTTCCACAAGGTAACCTGGAAAACTGTTGCTTATGCTCTAACTTTTTTGGTAACTTAGCAATGACAGTGGAACTACTAGTAGGGCAGATGATTCTTTACAAGTCTGCATGCCACAGATGAAGCCTTTAGTTGATGTCATTGCCATGTTTCATTTGTCACCAACAGCTTGCATCAATGCTCAATGAAGGGTGAGTGAACCATGGCTACACCTAAATCTGGGGCATTCCAGCCAGAAATGGGCCTCTTTTTCTCTAGCTGAATCCTTCCAGATGAAATCCCAGTTCTTCCTGCATTGTACTGCTAACACTGTACCCAAAGATGTTGAAGAAAAAGAGAAATCTGTACCAAGCTTCTTTAATGTATTGGCTGTGTGATTTTCAGTGTCTGTTTTCCTTCCCAGTGTATGAGTGGGTTTTAAATACAGCATGAGGTTAAAATGATTGCTTTTAAAAATCTATAAAGGGCTTCCGATTCCAATTCATATGCAGAAGTTCTACTAGAAACTCAAGAGGATGAACTAAAAAACTTTCAAGTTTTGAATTTATAGTCAAGGTTATTATTTTACTTCATATATTGAAGTTAACATTGTCAGAATAAAACATTCAAATAAACAGTACTTTAAAAAGATGCCAGTCATATTTGAATTTCAGGAGAGACTGCATGAAGAATTGGGTCTTAAGTCAACTGTGATAAAGAGGAGAGTCTTTTTAAACACAGATGATCATGACATTTGAGATAACTGTGAGCGTATCAATTCCAAATGTCTGGAGTTTTCTAGAAAATGGTATGGTTTAATTCAACACTTTAAAAATTATAGTCAGCTAACAGCAAAACTACAGAGACTTTTGCCTTTATTATTTTGAGCCCACATTTTGGAAGATCCTATTTTCAAATTCAGTTGATGCGCATCCAAATACCTCCATGAGTAAAGAAAGGTCAACATTACTAGCACTCACTTCCAAAACACTTACTTCCCTCTTTGCAATTGGTTGGATATTCACTTGTTTGTTTGTTCACTCTTTTTTCATGCCTTCCATCCAACAAGCATTCTGCCAAGTGTGTGCCCTGAGACATACACATTACTCACCACACCTCATGAAGCACATGATTATAGAAAGTTAGCTCTGAAGCCAACCTGTCCAAATTTGACTTTAGGCATCTCTGTTGATTGGCTGTGTTACCCTGGGAAAGTTATTAAGGATCACTGTGTTCAACATCTTCATCTGAACAATGGAAACCAAAGACAGTACCTACATCTTTGTGCCTTCAGGCAGATTTAATAAGATAATCTTTGAAAAAAGCCTGGAACAGTGATGACACTCCATGAGTGGCAATACACTTTAGGATGATTCAATTAGAATCTATCACCAGAAGAGAACTTTAAAATATAAACACAATTTGGGTTCTGCTCTCGGAGTTGTGTCTTTATGTTATAAAGAAAACACATAGGGATTAACCACTTTGTTTTTTTCATCACAAAATAACACAGAAATATCGTCTCCAATCCTCTCCACAGGGGAAACCAGGTCAAGAACCAGAAGCCATCTAGAAACTCAAGAGGATGAACTAAAAAACTTTCAAGTTTTGAATTTATAGTCAACCAGTGTGTAGGCAGTTTCACTTCTGGATTTAGTTGTCTGTAACTTAGTTTAGAAGCCCATATGAGGACAGTTCAGGAGTCTCTCTCAAATGAAGATGTACAGTAAGTAGGGTCAGCTCGCTGGCAGTGTTGCAATGGACATTGTAATGTGTGGGAAATGACTTCAAGAATGGGTAGGGCATCCACAGACCCCCTCCTCAGCCAGTGAAGTGACACTGTTGGAGACAGTCGGGGTTTCTCTGTTGGTCTCTCCAGCTGCCATCGCTCCTCCCAAGAACGTGAGCTTCCTTTAACATCACCTTAATGTTCTCTGTGCCTCACAGCCATCCCTACAATGTGTCCCTAAGACTTCCTGATACCAGTGCTCACATAATCTTTATCTGGAGACATCCATCCAATTAAGGAAATTAGTAGTGCTATTGATAGAAATGTGACGTATCCATGATTGCATTCCCAGCAAGCAGCAACTTAGAGTTTAAGTCACGTGAGTTTACATTCTTAGGTATGCTATGAAGATGGGCAGCGCTCGCTTTCAGGGAAAGTGGTCTATTGCGGCGAAAAGAGAGCCAGGAAAGTGGTGCATGACGGGATATGTGACCTTGAGAAAATCATCTGCTTTCTGTGCATCATGTAAAATGAGATGAATACAGGAGATCTCTAGATGGATACGTCTTGAGGCCAAATATGGAAGTTTTGTAAAAAACTATGCAAATGTGGCTATAAATATAACCTTCAAGGCAAAGATGAAAGCCTTCAAGGGTGATTTAATTGACATTGACTAGAGAGTAACCTACTTCCTTACGCCCTCACACACAACAGAAGGTCTCTAGGAAGCTCACACTGGGTTGTTTATATAGCAACTTTCTAACACACTCTGACATGCAAATGATGTACCTTCTGCTAAATTTGCATCCAGTTGATAGAAATAGACAACTTGGCGTAGTACAAGCATGGCAGGTCAGCGTGACTAATATTCTCTCCAGATACTGACAGAGAGGAAAAATAATCCATTATTTGTCTAAGCCAAGATTGACTGGGAAGAGATCTCAGCCTGGAATTGAATATGGGCAAAACTAAGGTTATGCTGACAAAGCAGATGACACATCACTTGCTGTGTATCAGTTTCGATTAAATGAAAAGGAGGGCTAGAAAGGAATCTGTTTGAAACTTGTCATAACAGTCAGGGAGACAATGACAAGAAGGCCTTCCTTGGGGACAGGCACTCTAGGGGACCACTTCTAAATGCTTCTGTCTGAGGTTAATGCTAGTTGGCTCAGAAAAAGGATCTGTAGTTAAGCAAGATGAAAACAAGATTGCTTTCCATGGTACCAGCTCAGCTTTCTCCCCAGTTTCACTGATTTATGTTCTGAGAAGCAGCAAATGTGAGTCTTATACCTTTTAGCTCAGTTGCTTGTTTAGAGCATTATTTTAGGGTTCCTAGGTTAATGATTTTAATCCTTGTGTTGTAAAGTATTTTTTGAGTCTTTTGGGGTCTCAAATCAATCTCTTAATTCTATTATGAATTTGAATACTATTGTGTATTCAGGTGGTTTACTGCGTGTTAGGACTTACTCTTGCAAAGGAATGAGAGAATTCATTCCCTTTGGGGGTAGCCTGGTATTTTCTGGTGTGAAAGAAAACAAGGAAAGGCTGAAAGGTGACAGAGGTCCAGATCCTAGGTCTAACCTGGGTGCTATATTTAGAAGGCATCCTCTGAGACTAGGGAAGACACTTCAGATGAAGCCTGCCAGGGAGAAGCCAGTGGTCTATGGGGGTACAGGTAAGTGTAGAACTCAAGAACTTCGTGTGGTACACGGCAAATATTAGAATGAGCCAGAGGTGCTTTGAACTAAGACAGGTTGGTACACTCTGCCTACTCCAAATTGGCTCTAAGGGACGTCTGTGCAGGGAAGGAGGAGGATAAGTGTTCCAGACACTGCAAGTTACATGCAAAGGCACAGAACTGTGTAAATGCACGGTGTGCTCAGGGATCCTAATGGCACGGGAGGTTGCTCCTCACTGAACCTCAGTAAATTTCTGTCTCACTCACCAGTCTCAAGGATCCACTAAAGTAAAATTTTTTGTGCTTGCTTTTGCATATCTCCTATATTTTTTGAAAGTAGAGTCTGGGGGATCACCTATGTCAAAAATATCTGGGGCATCTGTCAAAAATCTGGATTCCTGGGGCTCGACCTAGTACCTTGAATTTGGATCCAGGAGTACAAAAGGATCATCCCTGGGGATTTTGAGCAATTCAGAGATGCACTAAACTGATTGCATGGATTCCCTATATAGTGAAAGGACTAGGTCAGCATGTTTTCAAAGTTGAACTTGAGTAAAATGAAAATCACAGAAAGATGTATGTGTACAATACTGAGGAAAAGTATTTCCCCTGAGACTTTCTTCTTGGTCTATCTAAAAATGCATTTTATATTTAAAATAAGTTGGAACCGATAACTTGCAAGAATATATATATATATATATATATATATTTAATGATGCATAAAGTGTTAGATGAATATTATTTGACCAAGTCAGCATTAAATACAAAGCTATTCTAACTGCAAGGCTGCAAGAAATTTGAAAGCTCTCCATAACTTTACTTGAAACCATGTATTATTTTCTTCCAATGAGCACTTTATGATTTAATATTATGGCCTCATTTTTTTTTCCTACTAAAGTCTCAGCATGGAAAATAATTGTACTAGTAGAGTATCTCTGGAAAAATGCTTGATTAAGTGGGACTACATATCACCATAATTGCTTTCTACTGGCAAGTTAGTAGCCAAATAAAACAAGATATTATACAATTGTCAAAACTGAGAATTTACCATCGTTAGAACAGTTCAGGTTGGATGTGAGTGTGGAAGCTTTCAACATAGTGGGAAGAGAGAGTTTAAAGCTCTTACCTCTGAGCTGGGGAAGAGGGGTTGGTGTAGGTTTGGAGGAAAGTTGCAGAGAAAGAAGATGGAGAGACAAAGGCAAGGGGAGAAAGCAAGCCAATTGCACTGGAAAGGGTGTGGGATTTGGATCCAGACCAGCATTCATGTCCAGGCATCTTCACATATTTGGTAAGGGTATTTGCTACAGTATCCTCACTTTCTTCAGTGAGATAGGAACACTGTCTGCCTCTCCTAATGGCTATGAAGAGTTCATCTGTAGAGCCATACACATATGAAACAGTAACTATTAAAGCTATGCTCTGTATATACATTAAAAAAATTAAAATAAAGATTTTATTTCAAACAGTGACTTGTAGCCTTAAGACTCAAACTTGAACTAGGCCTTTCCAGGCCATGGACTCCACCTGCCTTAGAATAGATGACCTTGGTGATGCCCAAGTATACCAGAGCAAGGCTTTGGAGCAGGGCTCCTTCGGGCATCATTTTGTTTAGTCTCAACTCTTCAAAGACAAATTGTACAAACTGCTACTGGTTTTAAAGTGTACAGAGTTGGAAAACATCTTAGTGAAGGAATCTTTTGGTGCTTAAGAACAACTTGGAGAGGTTCATAATATTATGAGTATGCACATAAGATTGCTTAGCACGAATTATGTTCTGCTTGATTATGTGTGACTACAAATAAATAAAAAGGGTATGTGGGGAAACTGAGCCATCAAAACTAGCCAGGCTTCTAGAATGCTTCTTTAAGAAGGTAAACAAGAGCCAACCATGGTGGGACATTGCAGCTACATGGAAGCAAGGGAGGAGGGCCAAGTTCAAGGTCACTGTGGGCATCTTACTGAGACCCTGCCCCAAAACAAAATTTTAAAAAGGGCTAGGAGTATAGCTCAGTATTAGAGCATTTTCTTAGCATGTGCAAAGCCCTGGGCTCTATCTCCAGTATCTCCTCCCTCAAAGATATATGAAAGGTAAATGCAAGGTAAATGAGGAAAACGTAAGAAACTTGGGCTTCAAAGGAAAGTGACAGACACATAACCCTTGTTTAAAACACCATTGGGATGTCAAGATCCCAAATGGGAATCAGAATGTGTGTGCACTATCGTTTTATGTTTTAACACGTTAGTTACACAAATTAATGAGATTGACTGTGATATTTCTATACATGCATATTCATCAAGTGTTGATCATTTTCATTCACCATTTTACACTTGCTTCCTGCCCTACCTCCAACCCAGAATACTTTCAATTCTCTAGTAGTCCCTCTACGTTTAGGCCAACTTTTTTTTAGTGGAAGCGTGTGATTCTTGTCTTTTTGCGTCTGGCTTCTGTCATTTAAGCTGTCTTCCAGTTCCATTCATTTTGCAGCAAATGACAGGATTTCATTCTTTTATGGTTGAATAATACTCCACTGTGTTACCATGTTTTCTCCCACCATATTTTTTTCATTGATTGACTTATTGACAGGCACTTATGCTGATTTCTTACCTTAACTATTGTGAATAGTATCATAATATACACTGATATGCAGGTATCTCTCATGTAGGCAACTTATTTCCTTCGTTTCTACAGAGGAGTTGAATAGATGAATCATATGGCAGTTCTATTTTTAGTTTTTTTGAGCAAACTCCATATTGTTTTTCACAGTGGCTATACTAATTTATATTCCCACCAACAGTGTTTAAGAGTCCCTTTTCCTCCACATCCCCATCAGCAATTTTTTTTTTTTTGCCATTGTAACAGCATGGTTTCTTAAAAGGAAAATTAAACCTGATTGTAAATGGTCTTATAATCAGGAGATATTCAGCCAGACAGGTCAATGGCCCTTCTGTGCAGGGAGGCCTAGGGAAGTCTGCAGAGGAAAGAGGTGAATGCGACCCAGAGGGTGATCCAAGTAACCTGTGGTCACAGCTGTGGGTTCCCTGCCTTCTTCAGGCTGATCAGTGCCCACAGGGCACCAGGCATTTAGACCCTCTTCAGGAATCTGGAAAGGGAAGAGTGCCCAGAGGTGTCACTTTATCTCCACTCCCTCATGGATCATATATCATCCTCTGCTGGGAGATCTGGAAAGCGGGTCCCAGGCACTTTGAGGGAGACCATAAGGCAGGGCCGTGAGCAGGGAGTCATCAGTGTCACCGGCTTGAAAGAACCACCCACTCCATTCCCAGCCCCAAAGACATTTATTTCCCAGCAAGAACCATTCTAGTTCCTATTTTCCTCCTTGCTAGCCTACTCCAGACCTCTCTAGGCTAATGGATTCACTTGTGTCAAGCTTGCTGAAGCTCACAGTTGAGCAGAATGGTACTTAGCAATCAAGCAAAAACAAATGCCTCTATAGAATGGGCTTTTCACCTGCAGTCCCTCATCCCGATCCACTTACTTTTCCTGGGATCGTAGACAGTGGTTAGCCCATTCAGGGGTGTTGGATGAAATCAAATACAAAATTTAGCAGCAGTAATCTTGTTTGTTTTACTTAGGTGGAGAAACTTAAATTATTCTTTGTAAACCAGACTGATTATATAGAACTTTAAATCAAATGTCAAAATTCTGAAATCTGTGATGAAGGAAATAAAAAGCTTTCCAGTAAAGAAAACCCCTATGAGTCTTTTTTCTATTCTTTTGTTACTATAGTAATTTTATTGAAAAAACCAAATGCAATGCTTTTCTGCAGACAAAAGCACAATTGCTTGTTCTAACCTTTATCAATGCAACACAAAAGCAGAGAGAGATTTTGTTGAATACCAGAAACCTACAAATGAAAAACTGAAAGTCATTGGTAACCAAGGAAACTAACAGTGAATGGTTGAGTGTTGCTAGAACTCATTCAAGGCAAGATAAGAAGAGGCAGGAAAAAGATAATGCAAGAGAGGTTAAAATCCCACTGCAGGAGAAGCTGCAGTGTGGCAAAGTATTCCATAAGCACCATCACTATTCAGATTTTCCTAATTTCTTGTAACAAAAACATGTAGTTTTAACCTTAGTCCCCACAGGGGACTTATGTTTTATAATAAGAATGATTTGATATTTTATTTTGTCTGTGATCCTTTAGGATCCCCAGTTTTGCCCTGAAGGACCTATCTTACCTTAACATGCATGCCAAATGCTATTTCCTGCTAAAATATCTATTTGCTTTTGTGATGACCAATTTATTCCTAGAATATAATCAATTGCACATATTCATAATACAAACCTACATATCTGCCCATACAACCACCTTTGTCCATTTTTAATCACCAGTCCAAGATTCACAGAATGCCAGCTGGACACAGAATGTAAAGATAGAGGAAATAACACGCAGAACCCTGGGACAAGGAACAAAGAGACAGAACAAATATAGGGAATGAAAAAATGAAAGACACCTAACTGGGAAAATAGCAAGAGAAAACACAGGAAGCGTGCTCTGCAAGGCCAGCAGCACAGCACTATAGGCGAGTGTGGATGGACAGAATGAAGGAGCAAGGCTGTCACACATGGGGCAGTCTCCCCAGCCGGCCCAGGGAGGAAGAGAAGAAAGCAGGGAGGTAAGGAGCCATCCAAAGCTCCTAAAACAGAGACTATGTCTGGTGTGAATGCTTGGAGGTAGGAGTGAGTGATTTGTCCTTGGATTAAGGGAATGAATGTGCAAGGGTGCACAGAGGTGCGTGTACATGTGAGGGATGCTTAACCTGTATGTGCTGTATGCATAACCTTCACTAGGAAAAGGTTGGTGGGGCAAAGAAGTCCATAATGAAGAGTGTGGAGCTTATAGGATTAGGATGGAAAGACACCATGAAAAAGATCCACAAGGTCCAGCCCTTCATTCTCAGGCAGGTGACTAACCACAGCACAGCACATACATGACACCTCATTCTTCTCTGTGGTTCCTGACATGAGACTCTATGACTTTACAAAGTATCATTATTATAACCATTTCCTGAGTGCTTCCTGGATGTCAGAGGCCTCATTCAGAAGGTCATGAATAGTATGTCTAAACTGCATGATAATTTATGAAGTAGTGCAGTTCTCTTCACCTTGTAAATGAGAAGTCCGTAGTTCTGAGAAATTAAGTAATTTGTCCAAGATCACATCAGTATGAATCTGAGATGCAAATCCAAATGTCATTCTCAAACTAGAACAGTCCTGCTATACCAGACTGCTTTCCTTTGAGGTGCACTTCAGAGAGTATTGGATTCCAGAAGTCGTTTACTTAGGGGAATTCTCCCTGTCCCCTCTGGCCCTGGAAATGATTTTGAAAACAAACTAGCCAAAATTTCAGACATTACCATCATCCGAAAGGAGCAAATTCCCCTGGCTGCCCTTTGAAGTTTCTGCCAGTCATACAGAGCAGAAAAACCAGCTTGACTCCATGAACAGATACCACGTCTGCTTTCCTGCTTCTGCTGTTAGACAATGCCACTGACTCGGAAACCCATTTGTCACATTGCATGTGGAACTGCAATCTGAAGGGACCTAGAACAGCCTACTTGTGGTTTCTCTTTGGAAACAAGTCGGGAATTTCTTGGCATGGGCTGAATGGGCAGACCTTAGGTGCTGTCCTAAGATATTTTTAATGTGAGCATTGTCATGCAGGAAGTTGCTCCCAATTAAGCTTAAGCAGTGGGCAAAAAAAGTGCTGTCTCCAGGGAAGCAACATCACCTGGCTCTGAATGGAGGCTGCTGGCACACAGCTTGACAGAATGAATTGCGCCTGTGGATTTGGGGGGATGCCAAGCAACAAATTAGTTCTGCATCTAGTAGATGAGGCTGTAATTTCTTTTTCTTAGGTGGGAGGAGGGGGTGAACTTTTGCAGGTGATCATTCTGCAAAATCCTCATAGGCAGGTGGGATGTCAAGTGTTCCAAGCAAATTTGAGGGATGAAAAGCATGAGCCCCACAGGTACATGGGATCAAATCACTTTACAGCAGGGATTAGCTGGTGGATAGCAAGTCTAGGCTGCAGCATGATTTTCTATGGTCCACAAGCTAACTTTCATACTTGTCAAGGGCTAAGAAAAGAAGAAAAGTTTATGACAGAGGCCATATGTAGCCTAAAAAGCCTCAAATATGTATTATCTGGGCATCTACAGAGAACTGCTGACCTGTGGTTTGGGGCTTAGTCTCTGTGGGGTCCTTTTGTGCCTTACAGTACTGCTCTGGGTACCTACCTGTTCACTTGTGCTTTTCATCCCAACCTCAATTTTTGGTTTCATTTTTTCTGCCCTGAATTCCTCCATTCACCTGAAAAATATCTTCACATTTTTATGACCTTGGCTTCTCTGAAAAAGATTCCTTCTTTGACCAAAACCAGACTTCTCTGAGTCTTCCTCTCCTGTAGGCATCAACTTTGGCCCCTAAGGGCCACAGACTTTCAGCACAAATGACTTCATTCACTGACTCGTGGACTCTAGCATGGTTTCTAATAGCTCAAGGTCATTGTTCTTGGGACAACCCAACTCCTTTAAGCTCATGTCTAGGAAAGTTCCAGGATGCCACAAGAAGTTTCTTTCAGTTCAGCCTGTACCTGAAGATAATGCCCTGTCTCCCTGCCTCTGGGGAAGGTATGAGCCTAACGCTGACAAGCTCAGTCAACAACTGAGATGGCCAATATCCCTGACCAAACCCTTACTATGAGTCTTAGACTTTTTGCTTTCCTGGCTGTGCTTGAGTCTCTGCTCATTTCTGATATTGACTTCATCGTTCGTGTTTTAAGAAGTGCAGTCACCTCTGCACCGATTGAAACTGACCTCACCTTTCACTGGACTCCCTTTCTGACAGTAGTTACAGAGTAAAGTGCCTTTGCAGCCTTGAGCGGCAAAGTGCCTGGCTTTGTTTCTCTTTGACACGACTCTGGCAGCTTTGGTCTTTTCTTCGAGGGCACTTATTCACCAACTCTGAGCTCTTCCTTCCCACTCTTCCACCCCCAGAAATCTGAGTGCTACCTCTGCAGAGACCACCTGACTCCCTAATGCTCTCCGAGTAATGATGCTAAGTTTAGACCTGCATTTCTGGCACTCCCCAAGGGTCTAGGCCACTGTTTTGGCCACTCCTACCTCTCTGTTTAATTTGCTCTCTTTTCACATCTACCCTTCAATGCTGGTGTTGCCTGGGCTTTTCCTAGCCCTTTCTCCATACTTTTCCCACACTCACTAGTGGGCTTAACCAACATCACTCACTACCCAAGGATCAATGTACCTTTTCAAGTGGCTGGATATCTTATTCCTTCATATGCAGTGTATGCCAAATCAAATAGCCTCTTGCCCACAAATCTCCTCCTCTTGTGTTTCCCTTCTCAGTGAAAAGCATCTCTATTAACCCAATGGCCAAGCTTAGACACTTAGACTCCTCTCTCTTTCCTCTCCTACATCTTATCACAAAAATCTCTGGATCCTATGGAGAATGTAGATATGATAAATAATATTTATTGACTGTCTATTATGATCAGAAAGTTATGCTAGACCCCTGACATGTGATGTTGTTATTCCTCACAACAACGAGTCTGGAATTGTGACTATTTTACAAGTCAGGAAATTGAGGCTCCGAGGGGCTATTAACTTTCCCAAGGTCTCACTGCTAAGGAGAGGCGGAGGCTGTCCCCATGGTTCATACCCAGATATATGTCATGGGCAGGATCAAAGCAGTATATGCTGAAGGGCATAGAAGGTAGACCAGAAGTCTATCAGTGTGACCAGGCTTGGAGACAGACATGAGAAAAACTGGCTTAACTCACTTTTACTTCTATGAAACAATCATGATGCTGGACCTTATATCCAACTCAATTCTGCCTGCATGAAAAACAAGAAGAAAGGCACCCTGCCTCCTTTTTCTTCACAAACTGCAATGCTGAGGGCATGTGCCAGGAAGAGCATTTGATCTACTGCCAGGTTCAGAGGCACTGCGGAGCAGGTGCCAAGGCCCCGGGTGCAGGCCTCACACAAATGTGTTTCCCCAGGGATTATTAATTCTTTGTGCACCTTGGGCTCACACAGCTCACAGTGCATGCCAGCCAAATATCCTATGCTTTAAAATCCTCATTTCTGAATACTGGCAATAAGAGGTCTAGACAGTCAAGCCTTTGTTCAGATTTCTACGTTTCAGAGCTTGAAGAGGTTTGGATTTTTAGGTCATGGAAAGGAAACTGCATTGCCAGGGAAGGTGCTGCTCACTGTGGGTCATTAAACTTTCTACTTATTCAGACATCTGATAAATTTCCTTCTGCGCCTTGACTCAAATTCTCAGGTTCTGAACCCCTGGTGCGGATGCAGGCTGATTTATTCTTGTGGTGGCTGCTCCTTAACCCCAGTTCTGCACTCAGAGGTGGCCCTACTGCCACACGAGAGCGGTTAGTTAGACTCCTAGAAGGCCTTTGAGATAGAGACAGACTCACGCTGAAGGAAGCCACTGTTGAGGCTGATTTTTTTTTTAAAGCAAACTCTGACAACATGAACCATTCACTTTAAAGTTCCATTGTGATGCTCCATTGAATTCTGGAGTCACCTTAAGTGATTATCTACTTTGCTTTCTACGACCTTGTCCCTTGCTTCTCCCCACAGTGCCCAGGATGAAATTCATTCCTTACACATTGTGGATTGCCTAGCGATCAAATGATGCATTTGATAAAAGCCCAGGGTAGCCAAAAGCTGGTGGCATTAAAGCTTTCTGAAGGTGACAGGTCTTAGCACTCAGGTGTAATGAAAATAGTGCTTTCAGCAAGGAATCTGTTAATCTGAATGAACTAATTTGATTTTACTTATGTATAGCTGTGCATTATTATTTTATGAAATGTTTTCTTAATATTACAGATCCATTAAGTCTTTTTTTTTATTTTGAAGGTAGTAGAAATACAACAAAACAAGACAGAACAAAGCCAATTGAGACAATATGGTGAAATTGGTACAGAACTTCACAGTAGGTTATTGGGATAACAGTAATAGGTACCGTAGTGTATCTCATTATCTTCACAATAGTGGTCTAGCCAATTAGGTATAGTGAAATCAAACCAAAGATAGAACATTATAAAGTCAATCAAAAGAGAATATTGAATAGAGTAAAACAATTAATCATAATTAAATAAAACAGTGAAAACAACATTTACTTTCAAACAGAAGATAGAATGAGATTCCCCATATTTGCTATATTGCACCCTCCCAAGAAATGCTCAGACTTCTATCCCCAGTTGCTAATGGGGAGGGGGGACAGGAGGGGAGGTTGGGATGTTTGATTCCCAGCCTGTGCACTGGTAGGCTCATAGGAGACGCTGATTGGGTCTCCTCCTGGCTCGCGCCAGAGAGAGGCACTTACCAAGAAGGTGGGTGAATTGCTTCTTTATGCAGCCGCCTAGGTTCCACCATGACAGATCCATTAAGTCTTGAAGCCACTGAACTAGTTAATTCTTGTTAGAAGGGACTGTTCACTAAAGAAGAAGAATCAGTGAGGAACAACGATTTCTACCATGATCTTTATGTGGAAGTTGTCAATTGAAGAGCTTCCTCTTTGCTCCATGTCAAGGGGTCCCCCATATTTTCTGAGGCTCCTGGGATGTGCACTTCTGCCCCAGTACACTGCTCAATCTATCCCTGTGGAAGCCACATTTTCATGTGGTGGTGGCTTAGTCACAGCCGTGTGGTACCACTTCCAAGGTTCATCACTTCAGAGCCTGTGGTATCCGATCACAGAAACTTATATAGGTAGCTGAAGCTTTCAGTTGATTCCTTCACTTTCATGGAAGTCTTCCACTGGGACTCAGCGCTTGGATGGGATTTAAAGTAGACTCCTAGATGGCCTTTCTACCTTGTCCCTGTAGTACTTCTCAGTGGGCTTTCTAAAGTTTTGTGATGATCTTACTTAAAGATCTTCAGCCAGTGGATCTTAGACAAGACTTGAGTTTCTTTCTCTTTCTTTTCTTTTCTTTCTTTCTTTCTCTTTCCATTTTGTTCCTTTTCTTTTCTTTTCTGTTTTTTTTTTTTTTGAGTCAGGTTCTCACTATATAGTTCAGGTTAGCCTTAAACTCACTATGTAGCCCAGGTTGGCCTCAAACTTATAGTGATTCTTTGACTTCAGTCACCTGAGTCTTGAAATTACAGGTGTGCACTACCACACCTGGTCAAAATTTTGTTGTGGTTTGATATTCTGCATATCTAACAAGTGGGGGTAAGGGGGTGCTGTCCTCAATGGCCCAACACCCACTCTTCTTTTGAGTATAAGGTCTTGGATTCAATAATATTGTGACAGTCCATGTTCCAGTTTGGGACACAGGCACTTTCTCTGTTCCTATTGCTCCCCCAATTCCTCTCCCTGATTTAAATGACAGTCTTGTGGCCTCCCCATGGGAGGTTACATACAGTTTTTCAAAATCCCAAACCTGGTAAACATCACGGTTTGGCTGCCATTCACCTTTCTGACCTGGACTCCTGCCCTCTTCCCTTGTCCCATTTATCTTTCTGAGAACTAACACTGGCTGAGTGGTTGCTCTGGGCTCCATCCCTTGATCCCTGAAAATTTCTCTGCTCCTTCATTCCTCAGGTCTCCTGCCCACCAGGTCTCCTGGTACTGTCCCTTTTCCAGGAGTTTCCTCTCCCTTACTTTGTCACTCAGGCCCATGCCACCTCCTCTGGGAAGCACTCAAAGCAGTGTTGGTTGAACACTTCTCTGTGCTCCCAAAGCTTCCTGGATGGATCTGTTTCATTCTGCTCATTTGCTTGTTTCTCTGCCCCAAATGCACCCTGCAGACTGTGAGTTCTTTAGAGGCCTTGGAAGTATTTGTCATTCTCAGAATCTGTCCCAATGCCTTTCTTTGCTCTTCAAATTAAAGCAATATAGTGAATTTTACTTGAGCAAATACATCTTCTTTAATGCTGTCAAACCATCTTTCAACTCCTAGATCATGAGTTAGGAAAGCAGTACTTGAAGGATGCTGTCCATCAACCTGCTACATTGGGAGATGAAGATAAATGGGAAGGAGATAGTAAATCGAGAGAACTGAAGGCCAAGTAGGATGTGTATAGACTAGAGTGCTTCTGGTGTGGGTTGGACACTCATCAAGGTGCATGGAATACAGTATTTCTGAGTGCTACTCGAAGGTTCAGTGCCACATTGTGGTGAAGAGCATGGTGGCATGGGTCAGACGATCTGGTTATAATCTGAGCAAGCATTATTGTCCCGTTAGGACTAGTACTCCCCCAACCATTATGAGGGTCTCAAAGGCATTATCCAACGCCAGTGCTTCCCTTTTTACCAGCACAAGGTAAACATTGTACGTACGGTAATTACCATGTTACATATTACCACACCATCTGGGGAAAATTGTAATAAAGCAAGCCTGGTCTCCAGTTGGGTGACACTGGGCAAGTTACCAAATCTTTCCTTAGCTTTATAAGCATTTGTGTTCTTAGATGGGAATAATAACACAGAGCCTTAATTCTGTGACGCCACCATTGGAAAGACACTTCACTGATTTAATGACAGATTTTTTCTGCAGGGGTCTGGAGAAATATGATGCTAATGGTGTAAAACATCTGGGAGCTGTATCTCAGAGCTGAAAAAGTATGGTTGATTGGAAGGCTCAGAGAGGCCATTCAAGCAGAGTCTTGGCAGCAAGTAAGCATTAAATACACATAGCTGTCACTCTCACTGTTATGAACAGTAGCAGCCCACGTACTAGAAGGCTCATACTTTAGGACCCGTGTCTACATCAATGACTTCCTAGATAGGAGAGGTCCTTCAGGGATAATTTTCAAACTGCTTTGATCTTTGAGATGGAAGTGGTACATCCTGGTTGGTAAAGAAGCTGAGGATATATATACAATTATCTAATCAAAATAACTCTCCAGTCAGCTCATGAGAAGCTTTCCATAGAAGTCAGCTATCACCACCAATGTGTGTCAATCTACTTTAATTAGCAGGCATATGAGGCAAATTACCCATTTGTTTCAATATCATCCACTACATTCATGAGAGTGATGTTGGCTCACAAACCCCCTTCCCAACTCCTTTCCTCCTGGTATTTTCTTTTTCTGGCCAATAGATTGGCAGCAGAAGCCTGCCATAGTCTTCCTAGGACACTTGCCTTCCTGAAATATTGCTTTTCCTTCCTTCTTTCTAAAGGGACATAAAAAAGAGGACAAGAACTTCAGCCATCATTATAAATGACTGAGAAAAAGATGAGAATCAAGATTTCTGCAGTGGCTTTGTAGAGTTGTGGGACAAATTTTAGGAATTTTATGTGAGAAAAATAAAACTTTCACTTAAGCCATTCTAGTTGATGGTGCTGCTACTTGCAGCTGAATGCATTCCTATTCAATACAGTATGACACAAAATGAATATTTGTTGTGGTGAAACTCTGTAAATGTGTGTTAAGGACCAATGTACCTTGAGACCATAATGTTAAGTGAAATCAACTAGACACATAGACAAATGATCTGCCTTATATGAAAAATCTGAAGTATAAATAAAGAGCAAAATAAAAGGCATTTAATAGGAAACAGAGAGAGAAATCTTTTGCAAATGGAACGAAGACCAAGAGATGGGGGGAGGTGGAAGGGAGAAGAGGAAGTAAAAAGAATTAAGATGTGCCATGTACACATACCAACTCCCCACGAGGAGTGCAATCACTACGTCCTGCAAACACGTACTGATAAAAATAAAAGTTAAAAAAAGAACAAGTGCAACAAAAGTAAGACAGATTGACATGTTATCCAAGCCTTTTCCTAGATGTCGGGAGACCTCAAATTCATCACACAAGCCTCATTCATTATATTCCTCAGAGCCGGGCAGAGCATTTCCTCAGGAAAGAGCTGCTAGTGCATGTCAAACTGAGCTAGTAGAGGTCCAGAACTGTGATGGAAACATGTAGGCTACCTTAGTTTAGATCATTTCACCTGGATGCAAGATGGCATTGCCTCTTCTAAACAAAGGGAAGGCTCTCTAGAGTTAATCCCTATGAGGATTAACTCTTCTTGAAAAATTATCTCTTCTTGAAAAATTTAGGTCAACAGCCCCCTGTGTTTCAGCTGCCACGTTACAAATAGTAAAGACAGGAAGGCTGGGGCTTTCATTAGATTACGCGAAGTATCTAACTGAGACTGCTCTGAGACTTCAGACTGTCCTGGAGTGTCGAGATATTTCTGACCCCTTTCCCCAGGCATAGGATAGGACGTGTGATTCTAGGATCAGCAGTGGCTGTTTAACAGTGGTCAGAGCAGTCCTGCTAAGCCCAGATGCTCATGGTCACGGCACCACAGGCAGCTGGGGAGAGGAAGGAGGCACAGGCACTGTGTTTGGTCATGTTTGTACACCAGCACTTTTTTTTTTGGTACCGGGGATCGAACTCATGACTACGCACTTGCAAGGCAGGCGCTTATGCTGCTGAGCTAAATCCCCAGCCCCTTACACCAGCACTTAAACACAGGATCTGGAATGTAACAGAAGTTCACTAAAAACTGAAGAAAAAAAGCCAGTTTCTTGTCAGGAGCCCTTGAAGCTGGAAATTGACCACACATACAAGGCTAGGGTGTGACCATCCCGAGAACAAAGAATGCCCTGGGCAAGCCAAGTGAAGAAGCTTCAGCCCAGAGAACACCTGGCCCCAAGACAATCCAAACAGTGGGTTGCTAGGACAACAGGGTATCACGACATTAAGTTGTTCAAATGTATAAATAAATGTGCCTGCAGTGACAGTCCAGTCCTTTTCCTCTCATCAGGAGGGTAAGAGCTTCACCTGACCCCAGCTTTGTCTCTTCTTTATTTTCTCATCTTCTTGTTTTTCACCCCAAGAACTTCAAAGCCACATGGATCACAGCAGTTTGTATTAACAGTAAGCTGGAAATTCAAGTTCCATTGCTATACTCTAAGGACACACTTGTGGAAACTCAACCTAGTGACAAGCGATTTAGATTATATAAACACTCAAGAGCACAGTCCCCTATAATTATGTGTACCTTTGATTAGGACAACTACAATTCATACCTACCCATTTAATTTGTTTTAGTACCATGCACATTATAAGTAAATGTGGAGAATCTTCCTAGTTAGAATGATTTTCTTATTGAGTTTAGAATCTATTTTTCGCAATGGAAACTAATAATGCAGCCCAAATTTTCAGATTTCTTTTCTCCACATTTGCCAATCCTTACATCCCATTTCACAGAAATAAAACCCTGAATCATAATTCCTCATCAAACACATTTATAGTGGTGTTTTTCTTCATTTACAATGATGTTAATGATAATTTCAAGAAAGTCGATAGTTTACAATATGTGCTCTAGAAAATTTCAGAGTCCTTAGTGAGCTACTGGTGATTCGGGTGCGTACGAAAAAGATCTTTAAAGTGCATGTTTGTAAACTGAACAGTTGATTCATTGACCCACTTATAATACATACAACATTGGGGTTGTTGCTGCACATAATTTATTTAAGTTTCTCATTAACGCACTTGCCCCATTTTTATGTAGCCAGGGAAATAAAGATCAGAGGGGTAAGGACCTGTGTTAGTTGGGTAGTAAGAGGTCAAATCAAGGACTGTGTTAGAAAAGTCCCAGGCTCCTCCTATGAGGCTACACTGCCTGGAGGGCTGTGAGGGAGCCCGGCTTCTCCGAGAGGATTAAAACCCTGTTCCAAAGAGCCTCATTCTCGGTGTCTTCTACACTAAGAAAACCCACTTCATGGGGCAGAGCTGGCTGGGGAGCTCCTTCATTTCCCTCCAGGATTTAGATGTGTGCTTTTAGGAATGTTTTGCTGTATTTAAAAGCAATTTCCTTCGCAGAATCACTTTACATTCTCCTTCTGTCAGGGACACAATTATGTGAGATTCTCTCAGGGAACACAGCATTCATCAAGGAATTTAAAAAACCTCTCTCTGGGTGATTATATTTCATGGGATAAGGTCAGACATCACTCAGTCTCATTCTTATTACTAAATATAATCAAGTGAAAGACTTAGAAAGATTTTAGTGCGTTCTGGGGTTTTGGAGCATATTTAGATTGCTCAAAGGGATAGAGGCAGCTATTAAGTTTAAAAATTATTTTAAAAGACTCTTGTTTTATTTTTAAAACTCAGGCAAATTTTGTGTTTTGGTCAAAAGTATCATTTTGAAAAAGTAAATACATATCTGTAGAAAGTTATTATTTTTTGAGGGGGTTCTGGGACTCAAACTGAAGACCTCGAGCTTGCCAGGCAGGTGCTGTGCCTACCGAAAGTTTTGATTAGATGGTTTTTGCATGGCTCAGAACAATAAATGTCTGAAAATGTCATTGTGAAATGATTCTCTCCCTCAGTCTCCTTATCTCTCTATCCGCTCTCACCCCACTAAATAGGTAACAGCAATTTGGGGGTCAACTTTCTAGCCTTTCAGACATATTTAGAGCAAAACTAAGAAAATTCAAAATATGTCATGTAGACACTCGTATTCTTGAACTCACTTAAAAATCTATATTAGCATGCAATAGAATTTACTCTGTACCTTGCTTCTTTTTCATAGTTACACGTTGTTCTGTTGTGTAGATCGCATTGCGGAGTCCCCTCCCTATGCTGGGAGTTGATCGCAGGGCCCTTCCACTGAGCTATAAGCCCATCACTAGCCCTTTTTATTTTTATAAATTTTGAGACAGAATCTTGCTAACTTGTTAAGTTGCCCAGGCTGAACTTGAACTTGGGATCCTTCTGCCTCAGTCTCCTTGGGTACTGGGAATATAGGCATGCACCACCTCATCTGCCTGTGTATATCATAATTTAACTGCTCTCCATTTGATGCATATTTAATTACTAGTGTTTTTTTGCTGTGACAGTTAACCTTTATATATAAATTTTTTGCTATTCTCTTTTAAATTTTCATGGCTTTGTTTTTTGACCAGTTTTTAACTTATATGTGGTGTGACATGAGTCAAATTAAAAATCATTATTTTAATGGTACAAACTTAAAGAAATTTATTAACACAATATTTATACATATTTGTGGAGTACATTGTATTATTTACTAATCCAATTTATTAACTATTTATTTCCACTGATTTATAATAGTCCTTGATCACTTATAAAAGAACCACCTACACTGGGGTCTGCTATTGAATTTTCTACTCACCTTGGCTTGATTGTTCTTAGCGCCTCATAGTTGCGGTTAAAGCCCTTCAATGTTAGGAATCTAGTGTGGCCAATCCCTCATCTTTGTTCATTTCAGACTTTCCTTGACTACTCCTGCCTGTTTATTTTCCTGTTTAAACCTTATGATCACCTTCTTGAGCTCTAAAAAGGGAAAGAGAGAGGTAGAGGGAGGAAAGAAAAGAGGGAGAGAGAGGAGAGAGAAACATGTGCACACATGTAAGAGGGTTTTTGCCAAATTTGTTTATGATGAGATTGGGCTAAATTTACAAACTGACTTAGGGAGAGTTGACGTCTTAGGTAATGAAATTTAAATTCTAAGGGGTTTATTGGTTTAGGATAGGAAATGCTTCCCTCGACAGTACAATAGTTCTCTCACATGAGTTGTTAGATTAAACTACAGACTAGCTGTGATCGCCAGGTGGACTGAGGCAGTGTGGCTCCCAAGCCATGCCTGGGGCTCTGGTCTGAATCTTGACGTCCTCTAAACAGAGAGCACCTGAATCCACATCCATAGACTAAAATCGACTTGTGGGGATTGAAGGAGAGTGTGTAAAGTGCCTAAACTCAATGCTTAGCAAGCATGTGACAAATTTTACTATTGTTAAGTATGTAAGAGCATTTTTAAATTTGGGAAATTTCCATTATGAGCCTTCTGTGCTTCCTTTGTGGGACTTCACCTCCCCAGCCAGTGTGCAGTAGCAGCTCCCAGAGGAGCCCTGGCCTTGAATAATCAGACAGTAGACTGGCCGGTGTTTGATTCAAGGTGGAAAAATCCGAGGATGTTAGGGCAATCCAACTGCAACACCTGTCAGCCCACTGGTCACCAGAGCTGACTCTGCTGATCTGGCTGGCTAGCTCCCTTCAGTCCTCATGGGTCCATGTGGGTCCTTCCCCAAGCTGTTCCTTGGCTGAGAGGGTGACCTTTCCCAATTTCTTCAGTTACACCTTCCTGCTAGAACCTCCGAATGAGCTCCCAAGTTGAGAAAAATCTGAGACACGTCTAAGACTCTGGAGTTGGGAATTAAGACAAATGATTTCGTTTCTTTTGGGAGCTGGGTCTGTTACCCATTTACTAGGTTTTGGTATATGACCGAGGAGGAAACAAAGCTGGTCTAGCATGAAAAGAGGGGAGCAGGGCACAAAGAGTCAGATCAGAGCAGAGATGAAAATCACACAGAATTTCACGGTCCTAATCTTTTCCAGGCTGTGTCCCTGTCCTTAAATTCTATGAAATATCTTAGCATCCCGGTGATAATTCAAAGAGCTTCAGTGAACTGCACTTGACTTTTGATTCTTGCAATCAAAAATGAGTTAATACAGAGTCAAGGCTTCTGTGTGGAGTGGTCTATATCAATTCTGTAATAACATGGGGGAAACCCTGAAGACATTTTCCAAATTTAAAAACATTCTTACATACTTACCAATAATAAACATTTGTCACATGCTTGCTAAGCATTGAGTTTAGGCACTTTACACACTCTCCTTCAATCCTCACAAGTCGATTTTAGTCTATGGATGTGGACTCAGGTGCAGGTGGGTGAAATCAACTGCCTGCTCTCTGTTTGGAGGAAGCCAGTATTCACAACAGAGCCCCAGGTGTGGCTTGGGAGCCACACTGAAAGTCAGCTCACTCAAGGTCGGCCCACACCTTCCTCAGCCGGGGCTGCCAGGCCTGCCTTGGCATCTCTCTGTGCTGTCCCTGTCTCTGACTGAAGAGCCGGGGGCTGAGGCGTTGGCCCGATTAGGACTAACATGTGCCTCCAGAAGAGGCAGCAGGTGAGAGACAGTTTATTCCTTCCTTCAGTTTAGATGAGAAGATCCCGATGACAAATGTGCGCTGAAGCTAGTCACCAGGTGCATTGCTGCTGGAGACTGGCGTAATGGCTCTGCTCATTAGGAGCTGGCGTAGGCTTTGAGAAAGGGGGCCATACAAACAAGAAAAGGTTTAAACTTTAATATGGAATTTATGCCATTGCTATAACTGTTTGAAATTATTAACAGAGCTTTTGGAGTCTATTCTCATTCACATAATGACTCTATTTTTAGATTTAGCATGAAATAAAATAGTTAATCCATAAAATATATGTTGAATATTTTTTGAAAAATACCCTTTTTGGAAAATAAGTTTTTGCCATACGTTTAGGACTTCTTAGCCGTGGAACTCTCCGACATAGTGACTCTACCCTGAGTACCTGTAGGTAGAGGGTGTTTCTGTGCCAGTTCTTGCCTCAAATTCTAACTGCACTCAATCAGCCCTGGATTATATGCACACTATCCACTCTTGCCCTAGTTCTGTTCATAAATCACATTTGTCCCCTGCTTTCCTTCTTGAAAACAGCAAGTAGAGAGAACAGTAAGCTAATCAAGAGATTGATTGCAGGCCAAAATTAATCTTTGCAAATCAAAATAAAGCGGTGTAGAAAAAAATAAGGGTTGGACCAATGCCTCATGATGGAGAGCTGTTTTTGTGGCCAGCTTCATCAGTAGCAACCCCAGCCCAGCTGGTGGTGAGAGCCAGGGCTTGCTGTGCAGATGTGCAGTAAACTAAGCCAGCTGTGTCTCCATGGACCAAGCACTATGAAGGATCTAGATGATCATGCATAAAATTCAACTGAAAAACCTGGATGCCGGCCTCTCTGGGATGGTGAGAATATTTTTACAGAGATATCAAAGTAAAGACAAGACTTGGAAACTCCTGGGGATGTGAAAAGGGTAATGGGGAAGAAAGACAAGTTAGTGATCCTCAACATTCACTATTTTTTAAAAACCGTGTAAGATCTTTTTTTTTTTTAATGGCAAAAGCTGAAGCTTTTTATTTAATTGATCTGGCATGAAGCTTGAGCCTCCTATAATTGAAAAGCTCCTGCAAGTGATGCTCATGTTCTGCGGGGACTGCTGGGAAATCAGAACGGATGAGTAGACACATGGGTGGCAGGGAAGTAGGAAAGGAAGTGACCCAAAGGGAAGTGGTGGACACTGACAGGGGAGGAGACTCTGCCCTCCAGCCCCCTCACAGCTCTTAGGAGGGCTCCAAGGGCTAAGGATAGAAGAAGGCATTGCTCTTGCTGAGTGTCACATACTGCCAGCCATCAAGGAGTCTTTCTACCAGGAAAACTCAGCTTTGATCATCATGAGATGCTCAATTTGGCACAAGGAGAACATGTCACTAACCTAGTGCCTTAGGGCAGATTCTAGTTGTTGATTTCCCAAGGGTGGGTGGGCATGAATGCCGTCAATTCATCCTTGCTTTTTCATGCATCATTTTTCTTATTATCATTCAATTCTATTTATGTAGCTGTGCTAATGGCAAAGAGTGAGAAGAGGTGCTAAGGAACACTTAGGCTGAAGAGAGCTAATAAAGAATGTTCCCAGCACTGGCCAGCTGCATTTGGGCTAGGGTTTGAGTAAGAACCCTGGGTGAGAGGATGTAAGGGAGAGGAAGAGAGAGTTTTGTACCTACAGCCAAGGGCTGGTCACTGTACAGATACAGGCTCAGAGTCTGTTAAAAAGACTCAGGAACTGCAGTTTTAACTGTGACTACATAACTGAATTATTTGTCTTATGGTGAAGGAGAACTTGATAATTAGTATTTTGACTAATCTATGAAATCAGTGACGAGCTATTTTGACTACTGTCAATTCAGAAATGGGAAATGTTTCATCAGTGGCTACAGTCTCCTAGTACAGGTAACACTCAGCAAAGGAGTAATAGAAGCATCCACTAATGATGCTTGGATCTGAACTATGCTAGCTTATCAGGTCACTAATAGATTTCACAGCATTTCTCACAGATAAAATGATGGTTCAATAGCTACCTAAGAAAATCTTGATAGCCTCACCACAAAGGAAGAGGAGTTCCTTTGTGAACAGACTGTGCATTGAAGATAGAACCCCTAGTTGGGGGTTGCAGGTGGCCTGAATCTAAATTTAAACAGAAATTGCAGGTTTTCGTGGTGCTTGCTCACCAGAATCACCTGAGGGCCTGCTGTAAGGCTCAGGCTGTAGCCAAGACAAATAATTTAATACCTCTGGGGGGTGGAGTCCGGCATTGGTAATTTGTTAAGCTCCCCAGGTGACTCCAATGTGCAGAGCTTGGGTTAAACTCTATTGACCCAGAGCTCTCTATGGAGCACTCATTTTTTTTTTTTAAATGCTCTGGAGATTTCAAGATCTAGAAATGTCAAAAACTTTTCAAGAAAATCTATATGAAAAATCATAATGTAGGTATCTATGAATAACAAACCCTGCAGCAGAAGTGGCAGTTAAAAGTAGCAAAAACAATAATACAAATATTATGAATTATCTCATTTATCATTAAAAAAAAAGTATGTAAGCTGGGCATGGTGCTGCATGCCTGTAAACCCAGGTCCTTGGGAGGCTGAGGCAGGAAGAATGTGAGTCTGGGGCCAGCCTGGGCGAATTAGGGAGACTGTGTAAAAGGGTTGGAGACATGGCTCAGCTGCAGAGAGCTTGTCTAGCGTGGCCAAGGCCTAGCTTTAATGCCTAGCAACAAAGGGAAAAACCCTTGTGAGATAGGTACTATTATTAACTCTGTTTTAAAAATGAGAAAATGAAGTTTAAGCAGGGTCCAGGAATCTAAGGGAAGGCTCAGAGGAGTCTCTAATTTACCACTTTCCTTTTTAAATTCCTGCATTGGAGAAGGGATCAGAAGGCAACAAGGCCGGGAAGCCTGTCCTCTTGCAGAGAGAGCCAGATGACCAAACCAAGGATTTACAAACGAGAGAGAGTGAGAGAGAGAGAGAGAGAGAGAGAGAGAGAGAGAGAGAGAGAGATTTGTTGGGCTAATGCCTCCCCATAAGCCAATTTTATCAGAAGTTTAAGTTTCACATTCCTGCAGGTATTCATGCTTCCTTTGCATAATGCACACAAAACTGAGTCTACCTAAAAAATATCTTGAACAAAACAAACGCTTTAGCTTCCATGTAAGTTACATTAAAAAAGGTAGTGTATTTTTACTTTCATAAAACTGGAGAAAGCTGAGAAAAATCATGATGCACTACAAGGTTAAAGAACAAAACAAACCAGAAAGCAGGTGCTGGGTTTATAGTTTGATAGTTTCATAATAATGTGAAGAACGGCAGCTGGTAAAGGGGAGCCCTTCAGGAGCTGGGGTTTCCAGCAGATGTCCCAGAGTCAGACCTGCTGCAGAGAGAAGCCTGACACCCTCCAACCCGCTCCTGTCATGCCCTGTGTGGGCCCAGGTGACGGAGGAAGGGACAGAGAGGCTAAGTAGATTTTATTTCTGTATGGAGGAGAAAAAATTTTCTACCTATCACTAACGAGGAGAAAGAAGAGAGAAAATTCACAAACAAGAAGCATCTTTTTGTGAATGTGAAACATAACAGTCCCTGGAAATCGAAGGAGGTAGTGAAGAAACATTTCTGATGGGAAACATTTTAACTTATATTTATTCTCCACTATATTTATTTCAGGACAACAAGATTACTTGTAGGGGAGGAATTAAAAACAAAACACCCTGTGAAACTTGGAAGTTATGAACTAGTAGAAAATCAGAGTGCAAAGCAATTTAAATATCACTCTCAAGAAAACTTCCAGAGCAATAACCAAAAGATTTATTTTATTATAGCATCTGTTTTGTTATGTCTGGATACAAAACTTAGGTTGGTTTTCATCACTTAGGTACCACTTCAAAAACACTGCTCAATATAATGAGGATACAGAATAGATACCCATTACATTCAGAGGAAATCTGTTTTTTACATTTGAAAAAAAAAGTTCATCCTGATAGACCCGTATCTTCTAAGGATGTGAATGGGTAATCTTGTGAGCGTATTAACATGAAACTTTAGATTCTCTAACATTTAGTTTTTCTTTCATATTGAACTTCCCCACTCAATTTAAGAAGAAATTTGTCCCTGGAGCAGTAGGCCAGGCCACACCAATAAAGAGTTATTAGCTACCAGGGAAACACTCTTATTTTTCATTTGAAGGAAATTTCTGCAAAAAAGAAGTATCTACTTGGGTTCCACCTGTTCTCTTGAAGAAATCAGTTCTGATTCCCTTTTACTTCAAATAAAAATGTAATGAGCAAAGGCTATTTACTGAGAGATAACTATTCCCTAGGAATAGTTATCAGCTAATAGTTATCAACAAAATCAGCTCATTTGTCTATCTGTTCTACATCATTTCCTGAGTGTGTCATGTTCTCCACGGTGTGTCAAACTAAGGGAGGGAGGAGCTCAGTCCTGTTGAAAAGCTATTCATGATTTTAATTTGACTTATTGGTTCTAAAGTCTGATCTTGCCAGCTTTCTCCATCAAGTGTCTTGTTGGTGATACAAAAGTAATGCCTGATTTTTTTTTTTCTGTCTTTTTGAGACAAAGTCTCACCTATGCAGTTCAGGTTGGCCTTGGGCTCACTTTGTAGTCCAAGCTGGTCTCAAACTTGCATCAGTCTCCCAAGTGTACTACTATGCCCGACTTGCCTGATGTATTTTGATATTCAAGCTTTTATTATTTGCAGTGGTCCACAAATTATTGGTGTCCCATTTGTAAAGAAGACAGCCTGCCTTGGAAACAGTGCAGTACCCAAACACAACTATTTCTAGTTACAATTTCAACCTATGCCACTGTATGTTGATGTTATTGTCCACAGGACATGTTTGTTCACATGGGAAATAAAAACTTGTCTTTATATGAGTTAACCTAAGCAGGATTATGTAAATACACTTCTCAAATAATGTTGTATCCAAAACCAAACACAAATATTTCCCATTCAATGTTTTAGATTATCTGTGCAGTTCTCTTCTTTATCAGAATTAATCAAGAATTCACTGTCAATTGCCCACAATAATTGCTCATGTTATCTTTAATTGGGGAATAAGTGCATACTTTCCTCTGTCATTTATGGGTGGTACATTTCCAGCTATGTTGGGCAGGCGAGAAGGGGTGCTTCGCATTACAGGTGCTGATTATAACTTAAAATTTCACCAACCCCTTAAAACTGCAAAAAAGATTATAGAATAATTATGGAGTTCTAACAGGTGAAAAATTCAAGTACATTTCCAAATGTACTGTTTAAGGTAATTACTTGATGTCAGTGGTTTTATATCAGTTAATTCAAATGATCCACCCACATAAATCTGGCAGATGCATAAGTAAATATTAATCACTGCTGTATGTGAAGTTTGGTCTCCTTCCAAAAGCCAAGCTGTAGTCCAGTGGTGGCAAATCTATGGCACGCATACCATGGCGTGCTGTTTGTATCACTGAAAGCTCTAAAAGGTTTGCCAGCATTTCATGGTCTTAGTGCTTTGCTTCAAAATCATTCCCATATCCAAAATATTTTCCTGACAATGAAATAAAGAGTTTTATCCATCTCTTATGGACAAAAACCAAATGCCTAAAGATATTACATTTATGAATAGTTAAAAAGGCAATGACATTAAAACATTATAATAAAATACTAGTCTCTCCTTGCATCCTGCCCCATCTTTCCCCCTTCCCCAGAAGTGCAGGGTGCACCCTAAGATCTTTCTCCACCTTAGAGACAGGAACCCCTTTCAACCCCATGAGCTGTCCCTTCTGGCAGTAGTTTCCATATTTCTCTACAGCATACCTAACCCTGCCTCTGAAAGCATCTGCATTAGACAGTGACCACTGAAAAAGGCTCTTCATTTCCTTGACAGTAGATAAATATGCTTTGCCTTCTCGCAGTACAATTACGTTTCAGCTTGGTTAAGTCCATATGTAATCAGTGTTTTCATTATAATGATGTAAAGATTGTTCACTGCCGAACTAGAAAGTTAATGTGGTTCCACTGCCTGTCTTGAATTACATTTTATTGTTCCTAGAGTTAATTGTTTTATATATATATATAAAACAATTATTTATATATAAACAATTGTTATACATATATTAATTTACATATATATTATATAATTCTTTTGAGACTATATGATCAAGTATTTCCCACAACCTCCAGCAAGTTCTACACAATGCCTCTGTACATGGTCGAATCTGTCATTTAATATACAGGCCTGCTTTTCCCTGGGACACAGCCTTTCTAGGTCTTTCAGTTTTGTTGGTTTTTTTTGTTGTTGTTGTTTTCTCCCTCTGCCTTGACCGGGCTGTGCTCTGGCTGGGAGCACTGCTGTCCCCCTGGGACCTCCCGTGTGTTCCATCTGATGTTTCCCTCACCCTGTTCCTGTTTGCTTCCAACCTGTCATCCTTTTTCTCAACTTGCTTCTTTTGGTTTTCGTTCAATATATTCCTGGGTTTCTTCTTGAGAAGCAGCACATGGAGGTAAATTTTTTGACTGCATGCATGTCTGAAAATATCTTTTTTTCCTGTTTTCTGTTTGCATGGTAGTCTTGGTTGGTACAGAATTCTAGGTTGAAGGTCATTTTCTCTCAGTATCCTGAAGGTATTGTCCTTCAAGATTTGTCCTCCAGTTTTCAGTGCTTCTGTTGACAGGTCCCATACTGTTTTTATTCCTTTTTCTTTACATTTTACCAATCCGTTTTTTTTAGAAGCTTTAGAATTCTTTTTTTTTTTTTGTTCTCCTTGGTGTTCTGAAATATCACAATGATATGACTAGTAACCTTCCTTCATTTATTGTACTAAGGACTTACATATCTTTCCAAACTGGAAATCAATGTTACCCATTTAAAAATTTCTTCCTGTCTTTTAAATTCTCTCATTTTTAAAATTTAACTCCTCTCAATTGGATGTTGGGCATTCTGGACTGGTAATGTGTTTTCTTACACGTTCTCTTACATTGTATATCGCCTTTTTGTTCTACATTCCAGATCCTTCTATTGAAAAAATATTTGCTATACCACTTTAAATGTCCAAGGGCTTTTCCTTATTCTTTAACTGGTTCTCATAGATAGACAGACAGGCAGGATAGACTGTTCTCCTTATTTCACTTTACTTCCTTTACCCTTGTGAGTCTTTTACACTTGATTCTGTCCAGTGTGCTATTTCTGTCTTCTCCTGGGTTGTTTTTTTCCCATTTATTTGCTTTAAGTTCTGCTTTTCATGTTGGAGGCTTTCTTCAAATGTCATATGATCCTTTTATCTTCATTTATATTTAAGAGTGAAGCACCCGAAAGATGAATGAAAGTTTTCTGGTTCTAGGTAGGGCGAGTGTGCATTAATGGGTTTCAGTATAGTCAGCTGGATGGCCAGGTAGTATTTTGGGGGGAATACCCAAATTTCAATATTTGTAGTTTTTTTTTTAATGTTGGTGTGGTTTAGTTTCTTTAGAGACGGCGCCTACAATCTTCTTGAGAGGTTTATTCTGAAGGCAACCAGAGTTGGAGGAGGGAGGAAGAACGGGAGAAGTGGTTCATTTTGTATATTTTGACTTAACCACTCCATTTTAAGTCTAACTTTCCTTTTTTTTTTTTTGAGCCCCAAATACATATGTTGTAACCCTAACACCCAACATGACTGTTTATGGAGACAGAGTCCTTAAAAAAATAAGAGCTGTAGAAGATGTCAGCCTTAGGTAGTTTTATTCTTGTAGAAACAAATTTATTACAGCCAACGGGCTAGAGATGGAGGTGCTGCAGGTTGCTTAGCTATTGCCCTCTGGGATGGCCACAGACAGGCTTGCTCAGTCCCAAGTTATGGTTGCATGTGGTTTAGGAGCAATTTTCCCAGTCAGTTGAGTACAACAGTCAAACAAAATGCCTGACATCAGGTAGGTGCTCAATTACTGGGTATGGACAAGAATGAATGTCCTTTCCCTAAAAAGTTATATTTTCTGAGTATAATCTAGGGACTCAGAATGGAAGAGAAGTCACTAAATTATGCTTTCAAATGTTTAACTGGCACTCAGGATTGACTGATGTTTTCCAGAGGGAATCTGACATTGAGAAATTGAATAACATAGCAAACCAAAATAGAAGCCTTAGCCAGGGTTAGGAAGATTTTAAATGCCTCTATTGGCATTAGAAATTGCCTCTAGCCTTCCTTATCATGGTCATCACCAACATCATCACCACCACCATCACCGTCACCATCACCATCACTGCCACCACCACCATCACCACCACCACCATCATCATCATCCTTTGTATTTATTGAAAAAAATCTCACTTACTCTGAGGTGCTTGAAGTATTATTGAGGCTAACCCAATATTTTCATAGTATTCACAGCACATATATATATATATATATATATATATATATATATACACACACACATATATCTCCTTCTCATTAAACATTTAACCTGGTTTCCTGAGCTATATACATAATTGACTCAATTTAAAAGTGTTATCTGAGTAGAAAAGTAGAAAGACTGAATCATGTTTCTTAGGAAACATTTATAATATAGCCATTGTTCACTTTTAACAATATAATCACTTTTTAAAATTGCTTCACATTATAAGGCTATGGTCTTTAGGCTAAAAATTCACATAGTTTAGAATAAACCATTGACTACTTTCCCTTTATTATAATAATAATGCCTCTACCCTAAAGGGCATGTTCAAATGGTGGTATTAGTAATGTTCTGTGCAATTTAATTATGTACTAGAATTTAATTATTTGGGTCTCTGACACAGAGATTGCAAGTCCTGTTGCTGCCTAAATCTAAAAAGGTGAGTTTGGAGGCCTCTTAATTATTTTCTTTCTAAAAGAGATGAGGCCTCACCAAGCGCAAATAATTTATAAGGGATAGGTTAAATATGAGAGTTTAGCCTGTCTCTTTGCAGTAATATTGGAATAAGCAGGGCTATATTGGCCTGCTCCTAGAATCTTATTAAGGACCAGAGAAAGAAGGTAATTTGAAGAAATTTGTCCTTCCCCTATTCAAGAGAGGTGACTCACTGCCCCTGAAGCAATCCTTGATTTTTCCCAGCACTGCTAAAGTTAAAAATTTCCTTGTTAGTTTGAATCTCAATTTTCTTTCCCAAACTTCTTCCTGATGATTCCTCTTCTGCCCTCTAGCATGATAAGAATATATTAAAATTATCTTGTAGGACTAACTACCTGATACCCATAATTTAAAGGAGAGGTCTCTTTGGCTCAAGATTTAGAGGATTTGGTCCATGGTAGTCTAGTTCTAAGGCAGAAAAATGATGAAGGGTGGAGTGGGAGCAAAACTGCTTAGTTCATGGTGGCCAGAAAACATTGCATGGAAATAGAATCAGTTACGAAGGGGTGAGAGACCACACATAGTACCCAAGTCACACATCTCTAACCCACCCAGATATACCTAGAAGTATGCTTTGCTAATCCCTAAAGTGGCTCCAAAGCCAATCAAGTTGATAGCTGAGCTATCACATTTTCCAATATGAAAACTTTACAATGGTTATACCAATGTCTGTGTTACTTTTCTTAGGCTAATGCTCCTAAGTCCTTTCAATGTCCTTAGCCTCTTCATCATGGTGTTTTGAAAGTGCTGTGGTTCTTCCCTGTCTTTTGTTAAAAACACCTGCATAGAACTGAGTGCAACATTTAGGACACAACAAAAGCTCTGTGGATAAAAATTATAAGGCTATATTTATGCATCTCTTGCTATAAACCTCATAAACTTATTTGCTTTTTTATTAGCCATATCAAATTGTGAACTCTTAATTTATTTAAAGCAAACTAACTGCCATTCTCTCAAACTCAACTTTTTGAGAAGCACTGATAGGCCTATTCTTCCTCCACCTTTGGCATGTACAGATACTTTTTAGTTTTACTAGACCACTGATTCTTAATCATGGTTCAAAGCCTATCAAAATCTGGAGGAAGTGAAGTTGGACAGGTAGAACATAGGTGAGTAGTTTGAAAAGCATTTTCAATAGGGTTTTATACTTGATAAAGACTGGACATTGGTAAACTCTTAGGAAATAAGAAGGCAAGGCGTTTCCATTATTGAATTGCTACCTCAGCTACAAATTCATACTTCATTGCCTGCTATGCAAAAATTTAGTAGGGCCTTTTAAATATTCTCCTTTTGTCAGCTTGTATGATATTATGCATTGTCAATAAAGGGTATGACAGAGACATCAGTGGAGATGAGACACCTCCTTGTGAACAGTTCTTCCTGGCATCCAGATTTCCAGCAGGTGCCACCAGCAGGGCACCACATACCATTTCGAGAGTCATGGCTGCATCCTCTCCCACAAGGTTTGGATCTTAGTTGTGGGAGATGGAGGAGCTTTCCCTTGGGTACTCAGTGCCAATAGATACTAAAGGACTGATTGATTGTATTTCTCATATTCTTCTATTCTTTAGATTTTTAATTTTCCTATATAATCTCTTATTATTTTATATATCTAATCTCATTATTTCCTATCTAGTCCATTTTTTTAGTGCTGGGGATTTAACCTGGTACATGCTAGGTATGTGTTCTATCACGACTACAAACCCAGCCCTAATAATTATGTTTTTATATCACACTTTCCTTGCTCAAATTAGTGTGTGGGTCTCACCTCTGATTGGACCTTGCATAGCACATAAGGGCCATGAGAATGAACTTGTTCCAGAGATTAAAGAAGCCATCTCAGAAATCTTGCTTCTTGTATTTTTCCCTGCCAGCAATTTCACTCTTACCAAATCTGCATGTTACCCTCCACACACCCCTTGGAACATGATTATCTTTTCATTGAATGGTTATTTCCTCCTCTGACCCAGCCCTAACAGATTATAAATCTGGCTTGCTTCTCACTGTCTAAAAAAAAAAATCTCTCCAGGTGAATGACATAACCAGCTCATTATTTTTTCACTTGTCTTACGTGTGCCCCCAGCCCACCTTTCTGCGACCTTATTGTACGCATGTTGATGGTAGTTGCGGTTGTCAGCCTGACTGGATTGAGGAATGCCTACAGAATTGGTAAAGCCTACTTCTGGGTCTAGCTATGTTTCTAGAGAAGATTGGCACGTGGGTCGCTGAGTGGGGAGACCCACCCTGAATGTGGGCAACATAACCAATAGGTTTAGTGCCTAGATGAAACTCAAAAATAGCTACCATAAGGCCGGCTTGAGTTCCTATTCCCCCTTCCCAAGTGGGCGTGTTTTTCTGTGGCCATGGACATCAGATTTCAGGTTCGCCAGCCTTTTAATGCAGATTTGCACCCGTGGCTTTCTGGAGGGGTTTTCAAACCTTTGACTCTGCACTGAGGCTGCATGATTGGTCCCTTCTTGGACTGAGTAGTTACCAGTTTCCCAGGCTCTCTGGCCCTATGGATAGCCACTGTAGTTATGTGACCAAAACTAAGAAGTGCCTTCTTACAATTATATATATATATTATTGATTATATGTCTCTGGAGAATCATGACTAATACAATATATAATGTAAAACATACATTTAAAAGCTTGAAATCTCTCTTATCCAGCTGTTGAGACTCTATTTGTAAGTCACGAATTTCATAGAAGCAGGGACTTTGTCTTTTCTCTTATATTTCTTTCTTGAGGGACCTGATGCTATGCTCCTTGAAGGCTTCTTGCTGAGTGGCAGCTAAGTGACTAGAGGCAGGTAAACCTTTAATTCTCTGTCAGTTCTTTGACAAATGATATCTTGACAACCACTGCAGGAGGAGAAGAAAAATGTACCAAGAAGTATCCATACCCTTGAGGGACATGTAATCTTAAAAAAATATCCACGGTCCACTTAATGGATCTCCTACTTAGTGTAACGCATTGGTCAGAAGTGCACCTTATCCACTGTGACATCAACAATGTTAAGCCAAGAGCCAACCAAAGGTGACAGTGTAGGGTCGCTTCTAAGGGCCGATGTAATGGGGCCATAAATCGGCCACAGTTATTGTAAGTAGGTTTTAAAATAGTTTTCTCAACATCTTCTATGCGTCAGTTGGCAAGCTGAGTCATGAGAAGTGAGCTGGAACTTCAGTGATGCACTGAAGCCAGGGCTGGTGTAGCATTAGCTCTGCAGGCTGGGGAATGTAGAGTGACAGATAACAGCAGGCCCGCTAACCAGCTTCCACGTGGGAGTGGCAAGGGCAGGCAAGGGAAATGCTGACTTCCTGAAGACTGAAGATGCTGCTACCTTACTCTATCTATACTGCAAGCTGATCAAAACAGGTCTGTAGCCCTAAGAAATAAATTAAGTGATTTGAGCCATATGTTCTGGAGAGTAAATAGAAGTATGAATATGACCAAGCCAGTAATTAACTTTCCATGGATGCAATGGACACAGCACTGCTGATTACTTCAGTTTTTACTGCAGTGCTAAAACCCACGAACAACTGTGATGTCAGAAGTGTCTGTGAATACAGTGAGCACAGCAGCCAATGTGTTAGAAGAAATCAGGGAGACCACTAACACTAGAAAAAAAGGCAGGGATTTTCCAGTCATCAGCTGGTAACATATGTAAGATACCTATGGCTATGTCACTCTTATACAATATATAATGTATTTTTAAACATTTTGCTTTTGTCATACTGAGGATCAAACCAGAGCCTTACATATGCTAGAAAGCATTCTATCATTGAGCTACATCTCTGACATTACATTTACATAAAAAAGAATAAAATACAAATAAAATATAAAAGAAAGTAAGATAGTATTTTTAAAGCAATGTTTTTCATCACTTGGGTAAAGAATGTTTTCAGAGTATCTGAGGTCAGTGTCTAAGACTAGAGCTATACAGGTCAACATCTTCCAAGAGATCCAACTGATCTCTTGGATTTGGGAAGCCTGCTTGATATCTGCTACCAGGGAACGTTTTTATTTAAGGTATAGCTTCCAAAAATTATTGTCTAAATGCCCCAAAAGTATCATTATTTATCAATGAGAGTAGAATTGGAATCAGTGCTGATTTATTTAAAAAGAGAACTAAACTTTAGTTAATATTCTATAGAGAAAACCTACAAAAATAGTACCTTTAATTTTAACTGAAAAAACCTGAGTTTTGCTTAAGGAAATCTCAGTAATATGAAAATCTGTCTGTCTCTGTGTCTCTGTCTTTCTCTCTCTCTCTCTCTCTTCCTCTTTTATAATAGCATTACTTCTTTGCAATGCTTAGAAAGCTGATACTAGTTTCAACTAATGTAGCAATTCTGCACATACAAAGAGCTCCTTGACAGTTTTCCTTGATGGGACTAAAAGGGAAGATTTATTAGCCAAATCTAGTATTCCAACAACACAGGCTCACTGTAAATATTATTTGTGTTATCATTGATATCTTCCCAAGAGATATTTAATAAATATAAAAGGATCCTTGTTACACCATCTGGTAAAAAAAAATCATTGAGCATTTGATTTTTGTCACTTGTCAAATTCCACAGCTTGATTTACCAGTGTCTGAGAATTATGTATTACAAGGCACTGCTGCATTTTCATTGTTGGTGTTTTGTCTTAGCTGAACACAGCAGTGATTTAGGGAAACCTTATTCTAGTGTAGTAGCTGCAACAATAAAATACTGCAGCATTTAAGGCTTGTTGGTAATGTAACCAAGATAACACTAGCTCTGATGAGATGCCATATCCATACACAGTTGTCAGCAATCATGTAAAGCAGGAATAGGCCACGTGTATCTGACTTTCAGTGGACACGAGAACAGCTATCACTGTCATGTATCTTGGACTTGTGCTCCCCTCTTTCTTTTTTCTGAGTTCTTTCACACGGAAACATTCCTGAGTTGCTTGTGGGTATAGCTTCCCTGATCTCAGAGGAATGTTAGACATCCTTGGTGCTTCCTGATGCAAAGAGCCATAAATTTACCACGGTTCATGAATTACATAGATAACTGGTTTCGGCAATTCATGGTTATCATTATTTCCTCTTTTCTTTTTGCAGGAACAGCAGCCCACTACAGAATGAGAAAGTTAGATTTTCAATAGCTTCCCTTATACAGCACCACATAATACAGCTGAAGTGCTTTCTTGGAATTCTACCTTGGATAAAGGGTAGCCTGGCAGTTTGATCACAGGGAATATTTAGGATATTTCTAACCTCCTTAGTGCTGAGCAGCTAGTGAGTGAGTAACTGTCCTAGGTACTGAACTCTTCTAGTATGTTATTCTGAGGACTGTTGAGTACGAATAGTAAAAGGAATGGCATCCTCATGAGGGGTTGGCAAAATTATTAAGGTGATTGAATTGGGAGAATAACCTATTGGACACCTAAATTTTATTTCTGGCAGTATTACTTTGAGTGGTTACAAAGCCACATAGGTTTAGTAAAATTAATAATCAATTAAAATTTTCATACCTTCCCTAGGGCAAGACTTTGCCCTATAACTGTCAAAAATCATTAAGGCAAAGTAACAAAAAAAGAAAGAAAGAAAGAAAGAAAAGAAATATCAGTTTGTTTACAAGAATAATAGATGGTTTAAATAGCTAAGATCAGCCCAAGTGTCCACTAATGGATGAAGGAAATGTGTATATATACACAAGGGAATATTATTTAGCCTTTAAAAGAAGGGAATCCTGTCATTTTCAATAAAGTGGATGAACCTGGAGGACCTCATGTTAAGTGAAATAATCCAAGCACAGAAGGACAACTGTATCATGATCTTAATGATACACATTATCTAAAAAAAGATGAATTCACAGAAGCAGAACACAGAATGGTGATTCCTAGGAGCTGAGAAATCAGGGGTTGGGGATATTTGCTCAAAGGATACAAAATTTTAGTTAAATGGGAGCAATAAATGCAAAAGATCTGTTTTGCAATATAGTGGCTATAGTTAATATTGATATATTACATGCTTCAAATTTTCTAAGCGATTACATTAAGTATTCTCCCTATAAGAAAATGATAAACAAATAGTGGATACATTAAGTAAGTTCATTTATGCATTCTACAGTGAATACATACACCAAGATACTGCTGCAGTCAATATATACAATTTTTGTCAGTGTAAAGAATAAGAGGTGATGTAGTTGGTTTCAAAATGTAAATAAGAAAACATGGATATATGGTAGGCCCTTGTTTGGACTGATTTAAAGAGAGAAACTTTCACAACAATTTTGTGAATGAACCTGCTTACTATACCCTGCCCAATAGTACAATATCTTCTATTTTTTCCTAAAGATGTTTCATCACCAGAATAAGCCATATACCATAATCTGATCATAAATAGGGGTTCTTCATCATCAATTAAATAACTTGTTTTCTGGATGTTCTCAAACAAGACATCCAAGTATTTCACAATATCTGAAATCTTTTTGTGTCTTTGTGATGTCTAAATGTTAAAAATTCTAAATTACTTACATTTATGTGCTGGACTGCAGATCTCTAGTTGCTATGAAAGGGGTCATAAAAGTAAAGATTGGAGGGCAGATAAAGTATTCTAAAGTGCTTAAGTGAGAGAGTAACAATTAAAAGGAAGATATGCTGATCAGAACAGTTAGGTTTATTTGTGGATTTTGATTTTGGAAACTAAAAAATTTTGGAAACTGTGAACAGCTGAATTCTAGAGACAGGGAGTCTGATGACCAAAACATTGACACTTAGTATCTTTGGCTTGATAATGAGTCATGTACACTGTCCTTTCTGGTAAGTAATTGCAAAAAAAAATCTGGTGTTCATGTCTAAAATGTTAGGCTCTAAAGGTAATACTTATTTTCTTAAAAATGAAAAACAGGCTCAGAGGATGTTTTCCCCATAACATTACTGTCTTATTTATATGAAAGACATGACCACAGCACACCGTGCTGTTTATTCTTTCTGAATATATGCCAAGTGCTACAGTGGAGGTTATTAAGGCCTGTCACACAAATTGGCTCTGGCAGGGCCATGGGTGGAAAGAGGACCATGGGTTGGATGGGGTGTTGTTGGGAGACTTTGAGGGTTTCATGGTGGGAGTGCCGTGGAAACTTTAAACACTTCCAGGGGTAACCCTGATTGTGTTATGGTAGGTAAATGTTTTGGTTTAAATATAAAGTATCCCTGAAGGACACATGTATGAGAACTGGATCCTCAGCACAGCAATGTTCAGAGGTGTGGCCTAGAGACATGTGAGGGAGCTGACTTCATCAACGAATGAATCCCAGAATGCATTCATGGCTGAATGGGCATGGAGCCCCGCTGCAGGAGGTAGGTCACTGGGGGCATACCGTTGAAGGGTATATTTTGTTCCCAGCCCCTTCTTTTCTCTCTCTGGCATTTCCCCTCACTCTCTACTTCCTGGCTTCCATGGAGTGAGTAACTTTGCTCTCCATGCTCTTTTCCCATGCTGTTCTGCCTCTCCTTAGGCACACAGTGTGGTTCATGCTGACCATGGACTGAAACCTCTGAAACTGTGAACCAAAATTAAGCTTTCCTCTGTTCAATTTTGTTCTTTTCAGCTATTTTGTCGCAACAATAAAAATCTGACTAACAAATGAAGGTCAGATGCAGTGACTGAAAGGCTTGAGGGGAGAGTTAAGAACTGTTAAATTTTATCCTTGAAGTTCCAAGTTGACCTGATAGAGACTGCAAGGATTTTAGACTTGGAAACTGAGGACAGTCGATGAGAAAAGGAAGTTTGTGTTGGCTTCACAAACGGACATCAAAAATGCCTGTTGATGTTGGTCTCAATAGAAAGACTAATGATAAAAAGGATAATGTGGTCTTATCCTTCTTGGCTAAAACATAGGGGAACAAAATTAAAGGAAACATAGGAAACCGTTTGAAAATAGAAAATGCCCAGTGTTAGCTTTCCTCTCTACTGCTGTGCCATGCTTTATTCCTGATGTTGGGCTTGTGCCATGAATGGGAGGATTTCTGTGTCCACTACTGTGGAACTGAGACATGTAGCAATTTACTCATAGAACAAAAAGACAAACTCTTTGTAGTTTAAGCTGGCTGTTTTCTGCAATAGGCCTCAAAATGCCAAATGTAATTATAGTCATTGTTTTTGAATGAATGTCCTAATTAATTCAGAATTAAGGGACAGTTGCTTTTTATGTGTTTTGCTCCATGAAAGAGGACAATGTAGTCAATATAATTAATGTCCTTTCAATAAACTCATGATACTTAAAACTAGCTGGAAACAGTGCAAACACAATGGTAGTGAAGAGCTCACTTAACCATGTATGATTTGTGAAGATGTTTTAGTAAACCAGGAGTGGGATAACCTATAGGCTTCATAGTCTCTAAGGAGGTGAAAGCCCAATGCTTATTATCCAGAAGCCATCTCAGTTATTTAAGGTCCACATGATCAGGCAGTTTTTTAAAAAACCTGAACACAATAGGTTCTCCTTTTGCCTTGTAATGAGTTTTCTGGAAATGAACTTCTCATATGTAGTAAACCACAGCCACATCACATGTTTTGCATTAGAGAACGAAAGAAGGAAAGGTCACCCATCATAAATCTCACCCTGCTGCTTTCTATGTTTTCAGTTCAAAGAAGAACACTAAGAAGTACTGCAAGGAATATTTCTCTTCTTTCTCTTCATCCATCCATCTATCCAACCATTCACCAAGTTATCCTTATTTTTCTTTAAAGTAATAATAATTGAAAATAGTGGCCTCTTTGCCCCTAATGTACAAATTACAAGAAAATAAGAGCTGTTTTGGCTGAAGGGGTGGTGAGGAAAAGCCCACCCATGAGTCCTGTTCTCCTTTCCACACTGGGAACACAGTGGAAGCGCTGACCAGTACCCTGGGAGACACAGTGGAGCTCAGGAAGAAAATGAGTTCCGAGGTGACCAAGTGATACGGACTGAGTGACAAACTACTAGAACAGCTTAAATTCTACAGGAGTTTCCTGATTCTCAATAGATTCCCTTCTTTTTAAAAAGCACAGGAGGTAGAGAAACCTCTGATTCTTAATACTTGTAATTGATATATATAAAGAATTCTGACTACTGTTGAGAATGTGGAGAAATTGGAACTCCTCTTCACTGCTGAGGGAAATTTAAAATGGCACAGCTGCTGTAGGAATCAGTCTGAAGTCCCTCAAAAATTTAAATGTAAGAGTTATCACAATATTCATAGCAGCATGATTCTTGTAGCTAATTCCTGGAAGTAGCCTGTATATCCATCAACAGACAGATAAAGAAAATATGGTATCAATATATAATGGACTACTACTTGGCTATAAAGAATGACAAGTTTGAGATATTTGTAGGAAAATGGATGCACTTGCAAGATTTAATGTAGAGTGAAGCAAACCAGACACACAAGATTAAATACCACAGGGTATCTCTCTTTTGAATGAGGAAAAGTGTAAACAAAGACAGTAACAAAGGATGGACAAGAGGGGACAAGGAGATGGCTCTCTTGCAATAGGGGAGTGGTCCAAGGGAACATGGGTGAGGGGTGAGGAGGGGGGGAAGTGGAAAAAGTAGAATGAAGACAATAATAATGCCGTGATGCTCCGCATCTGACCAGTTCCACACGGGTTCTTGTGCATTGATATCACTGGATTCTTTCTTGTTCAGTCTTAAGGTTTAAGGTATTTAGTTTGTTTCCTATTACTTGGCAGCAATGGCATTATAATTTATATAGCGCACATAGATAGCAAATTCCCTCTACCTATATTAATATTGGCTCAGATTTCGCCTTCAACAAAGTAAGGACTTACCTTGCCATGAATATGTTAGAGAAAACCCTAAAAATCTGAAGTCTCAGACTGAAGCAGCTGACTAGTAAGCTTGGGGTACAAGAAATTAGAGCATTTGGGTGAAAGAGAAACCATCTAATTATTTGTTGACAACTATGTGTCTCTGTGATCTGACATCTGGACATATCTGAATATTAGAAAGTATTTGAAAAAACACAAGCCTATTGATCAGATTTTTCTTTTTGAATCCAGATGTTTTGTCATTATGTAGTCATGAATTGTCTGCAGGGAAACACAAAAGGAATATAAGACACTTTTAGTAGAACTCCAACTCTGAAACTTTGGAAGAGATGAACTGAATGTAGAAATGACAGTTCTGTCTCTACAGTACTGTCTGGTCTGGCAGATGTGAAAGACTTAATCTTGGGTTATGATTTAAGACCATTGTTTGCTATCATACGTGAAAAGTTTTGAGTTATTTTTGGTGGCTAGAAAAAGCTTAAACACTTTTAGAGTCATTGCGACTAAAGTCTATCTGACTGGGCTTCACATTCAATTCACGGTCATTTCTGTCTTATTCGAAAGGCAGCTGAATCATTGAATTTAGGAAAATGGTTCTTTTGAAATACTTGTATTCTAGGTTCTACAAATATTCTAATTCTTCTACTAGTTCTATTTTCTTTATCCAAGACTAGACTTTAGTGGTGATTTAAATTGTTTATAGAAATTGTTATTTTATAAAACAATGATCAATGGAATGCTAACATTTTTACTTGTAGGGAAATCTTTTTGAGAAAAAAATGATATTCGTACAAATGTTTCCAAATACTTTTTAAAAGAAGCATATATAATTTATTTTCTATAAATTACCTTTGTAAATTTGAAAAAGGTATGTAAGGTTTTCACTTTTTTATTATTTAAAAAGAAGGGTAAAACTAAACAGAACAAAGCAGATCAGAAGCAAAACAATGTAAGTGACGCAGATTTCAAAGCAAGACAACAGGAGATCTACAGTGGCTACCATAATATCTCTTGTTTTCTTCTAAATGGTTGTCCATATCATCACACACAACGAATTCATACAAAACATAATAGTATAAAACTGATCAGAACAGAGTAGTGAAGGCATTACAGGCCTTCAAAACCAGACAATATAAAAACTAACAATGGCTGCCATGATGTCTCTTGTTCTCTTCAAAATAGCTATCCATACCTTCATGTATGTTGAAATTAAACAATACAAAACAGACTAAAACCACTCTGGCCAAAGAATAGAAGCATTACTGGATTTCACAGAATGATGATACGACTCAGCAATGGATGCCATAATGTCTGTTTTTCTTCAAAGTTAGCTGTTCATTTCATCATGTATAATATAACTGATCCTCATAAACTGTGTAGGAGAAGTTCTAGGCATGTATAAGCCTCTACATGTATATCTATCTCTTCTGCATTAGAGGGAAAAACAAAACAAAACAAAACAAAACAGATTAATAGAAAAATATGAAACAAAAAAGACAAATAAATAACAATAGCAAAGAGCCCAAAACAATGACAATACAAACTTTCAAAACACGGTGGTAGGAATGGAACTAAGGTTGATATTTTGCATAGTGATCTTCAAGAGTTCCTCAGGTCACCTGGCACAAACATGCAAAATTGTTCCACGCCTATGAGTATTAACTGCTTTGTTCTATGAACTTATAGAATTTGTAGCACAATCATCTTAGCTATCCTAAGTGTGTTTATACAAATTTAGATATTTTTTATTTTCCCTTCCTTTTCCCCAAGACATTATTTTTATATTTGTTTCAGCCCACATATGTGAAACAAATGTTTCCTACACCTTGTGTGCAGACTTTTGTTATGCTGTGTTTATTTGACTCATCAAGGTAAGACGTGTTTGACAAGACAGTTCTGTACTCCTAGTAATAAACATTTAATAACTAATAAATGAAGTATTTCTCCATTTACCTGAGAATCAAATAAATCTTTAACTCCATGATACCAAAGAAAGAGGGAAGAAACTTCCAAAGAAAGTGGACTGTAAGAAAACTTTCTCCTCATTCCATAAATATTTAATGCATGCCTATTAGAGTCCAGGTACCACGTATATAATCTGTACTAAGGACACAGTAGTATGCAATTTGTAATTGTAAATTCTCTCTCTGCCCCACTGAGATGCAAATTTTCCAGCAACTTGCTGGTTTCAGAACACAGGAAATATCTTTTTCAAGGACCAAGGAGCCATCTTTTTCAAATATAATCTGCAAGGAAGGCAGAGCTTCTTTGCCAGTTGGAGCCAGCACAGATAGCTTTTCACACTGACTAACCTCACTTACTAATATCTTCTAGTAATTTTTCTACTAGTTCATCCCAGGACTTACACATTTTCCCATGTTTTTGTTTCAGTGGAGTTCAGTTCAATCTCTTCCCTTCAGGCATTAAGTGTGAATGATGTCTTCCTTGTCTGTTTAATTTGTCTGGTGCAAATTTTCTTTGATGATCCTAATGTGTTTTGAGTAGGGTCACAGGAAGGCAGGAAAGTGAGGATGAAACAAGGTCTGAAAGTGGAGTTATCCAGGAAAATGTGGATTGGGGTGAGTCCAGGGTATGTGGGTTGCTGCTATGGATAGAATGAACTGACAAGCCATGAAGGGATAATACATTCAATAAGGCTTTCACTACCTTTCACCATTCATTTTAGCCTTCTTAGTGGTTCTGAGGAGATAATTTCAAAGGAATTATCATTTTCTAAATCCTGGATCTATTTTCTTGTTCACAGCTGTTAAGAAGCATTGAGTTCCATTTGCACAGGAAAGGAATTGTAGAATTCAAGTCAATGTAGTTATTTTCCTTCTGAAAGTTCTTACATAGCTCAAGTTGCTTTTAAACCAGACATATCCTAAACTTATCTGTAGAATTTCTATCTAGGCACCAAGCTTTAAAAGAATTCTGAGCTCTGGCAACATTTAGATCTGATTCCTTTTAAGTGATGAGAAGGCTATCTTTCAAAGTGCCACCAAAGAACAGGGAATTTCTTTGGCAGTAGATGCTTTTGCTGATCATTTTCATTTTGTGAAGAAAAAGAATGGACACCCTTTTGAAGACAGTGAAAATATATCCAGTCCACAGAAGTTAATTACTAACTTAACTAGCCCCTACTTGCATTCAGGAGGGGCTTTCATTACAAATGCTGTGATTGTTAAATACAATTCTTTGCATATTTGTTTCCGAATGAATTACTCCAGTTCCACTTCTCAGTAATAAACATGAGAGCTCTGTGGAGCACAGGAAAAATTCTGCAGTAAGGAAGGTGTGATTAGTGCCAGGATTTAATTCATATTTGCATTCTTAATGATCGTCTAAATAGGAGGAGAAAGAGAATCATTTGGTAAGGCAAGAAGCAAAGTGAAACGTCTGTCCCTCTGAGCTAAGCAGAGTCATTATCCTCCCCAGGAAAGCTATCCACTTTCCTACTGAGGCCCACAGTTACACAGCTAATCACTTGAGATACATGAAGGTCTTTGATCTCAGCACAGGTGGCTACAGAGCTTCTCTTAAAAGCTCTTTGTAAGCTTTTGAATTCATAGTCAAATGTCAAAAGCCAAATCATGTGGGCACTGAAATATTTCTAATATCGTTGGTAGGTATTAGGGAGATAGGAATACTCTAAAATTCATGACTTCTCTTTATTCTCAACTTTGGGTGTTCCTAAATCCATTCCTTTTTTGTTTTGTTTTGTTTTTTCATAGTGTCCACTATTTTAGTTTTGTTTTCCATCCACCCATTCACTCACCCATCCATTACCTCCATTTATGAAGAATCAAGGTGATATTTCAGTCGTTTTATTTTATTCAAGCCTCAGATACAACATGGGAGGTGACTATAAACTGTGCTAGTTTACAGATATGAAAACTGAGGTTCAGAGAGACTGACTATATTACATGTTTAAAGTTCTAGAGCTATAGGTGGAGGACCTGGGATTAAGCCCAGATTTGACTACAAAGTCCATATTCTTAATCTCTGGTGTTGAATTTCCAAGTACACGGAAGCAGTTGAAGCCCTTGATGTTTCATGAACTCCCTCTGAAAGAAGAAAGACTCGACTTTCATTTAATAATGGAAAAGTAGCTGTGATAATTATCCAATTCAGCATGGAAGGATGGTATTTGATTGAGCCCTCTCCATAGGCAAAAAAAAGGCTGCAGGGGGAGCTGGGGATTTAGCTCAGCAGCATAAGCGCCTGCCTTGCAAGTGCATGGTTGTGAGTTCGATCTCTGGTACCGATTAAAAAAAAAAAAAAAGAATAAATTGGCAAACATTGGGGCCGGGGATTTAGCTCAGTGGCCTAAGCGCCTGCCTGGCAAACACGAAGTCATGAGTTCAATCCCTGGTACCAAAAAACAAACAAACAAACAAAGCCTGCAGGGCAATTTGAAGTGTATGGGAAGCTCAGGGAGTCACCACTACGCAAGCCTTGGCATCATCTCTGTCTTCTTCTTTCTTTCCAGTGAACTAAACTGGGATCTACAATTGCAATTACTTTTATTCTACTATTATTCCTATATAGAAACCCTCTATATTATTTTTCTGTTAGCATTTTCTGCCTTTTAACCAACAGTCTTACTTTTGATACTGTTTCTTTTTTTTCCCCCTCCTCTCTAATTAATTTCAACTGTGGGAATGGGAAGTTTGAGCAAAAATGATTTCTCTTTTGCCATTTCCCTTTTCTTCATTTGCTGCATTGCCTCTCCTTATGGCCAACTTTTCTGAGTTGAGCTAAGCATTGGGGCCTTGTCTCTCTTGTTTGCCCTTTGCTTCTGACATTTTCAAGTGGTCTAACAAATCCTTCCTCTAAATAGCAAAGGCAAAACTGCAGCACACGAGGTGTGCCAAGGTCTGTCTCCTGCCTGGATCCCTTCCTGGGCAGCCTACGTTGCTTAGTATTACTTTTCCATCCCAGAAATATCACATAGAATTTCAGAAATATCCATCCCAGAAATTTCCATCCCAGAAATATCACATTAGAATTTCAGCTCTGCAATGGATTATACTATGTGATTTTGGGTATAACTTTTAGAAGTCACAGTTTTCTTTTCTGGAGAATGGAGTTGATAATATCATGTCTCTCATCTGGTTGCTCTGATGATTAAAGTTAGCATTATCACCAGGCCTGCTTAATCGTTACGATTGTTTCATAAAGCTACCTGCTGCCACCACTCCCCGGCATTTACCATCACCACCCTAGGGTTACTCCCTGTTAATCCGGGGATCTCAGAGCTGCTTAATTTCTTCACCCTTCCTGTTTTGCCATATTTTAACATTACGGGCATCTGACTGCTTTATAGGAGTCAAATGATTCCTGCTGTTGTGCAAATGAAAAGATTGCCAGAGGGTTATTGCAGACACCCAGGAAGTGGGTAGACTGCATGTGTTCAAGAGAGCTGCCCTACTTTTTTTTCATCTGACCTTGATGGTTAGTTTCACGGGTCTACTTCACTGCACCACAGGATGCCTGGATACTTCGGGAAACATTATTTCTGGGTGTGTCTGTGAAGGTGTTTCTGGAGGAGAGATTAGTATTTGAATCAGTGGATTGAGTAAAATATACTGCTCTTCCCAATCTGAACAGACTTCATCTAATCTACTGAAGGGCTGAAGAGAATGCAAAACTAAGAAAAAATTCTTTCCTTTTGATGGCTGATTTTGAGCTCAGATTTGGAGTTGGAGTGGAAGTTACACCTTTAAACACCATTTAGCTTTCCTGGTTCAAGACCTTCAAACATAGATTAGAATTACATATATTAATGGTTCTCTAGCATGTCAAGTAGCTTGAGATCTTGTATTTCTCAGCCTTTATAAATGTAAAAACCAATCTTTTACAGTAAATTTTTTTCTCCCCTCTCCTCTCCTCTCTTTTCTTCCTATCTCCTACCTCTTATTTTTTCCAGAGAATCCATATTAATATAAATTATGTAGGAGTACGTTGTTAGAATTCTAGTTGATAGGAAAATATTACTGAATAAACAGGATCTTTAAGATACTTTAAATTACATCATTAACATGGAATCAAGTTTTAAAAGTGTGTAATTGAATCAAAGATGCCTAGGTACTTAGTGGGTCTCTTAGAGCATTCAGGATACAGGGAAGATGTTTTAAATTTACAACTCGGAACCTCACAATTTCCCATGTTTTAATTTATTTTATCTGATGTCTAGCCACAGAAAAATAGTTACACAACCAACTGGAATCAGTACTGAAAGGATCGGTTAACATAGTAATTTTGGTTTGAGCAGTAACGGTGAATAAGGCAAAATGAAGATATTTAATCTTGACAGTGGGATAAAAGGTGTCTTATGTTATTTTTAGTACTTTTGATAGCTTGGATAGTTTCATAATTAAAAATTTAAAGAAAAAATAATTATACTTTTCTTTGTAAGCTCCTACTGTCTCCACTGGAAATGTCTAAGAATGCAATATTGTGTCTTCCCAGAATAGTTGTTTCCTTTTATCCCTTTAGAATTGCATTATTTAATTACTGTACTTTTTAACCAAAATATTTTTAAACTAATTAGACACTGTTTTGTTTTAACTATGTTCTGAGATGTCTTCCTTGCTTACCAGCCAAATTTAGGGAGTGATGGCAAACAAGCTTGGCAAGAACTGCGTGTGTGGCGGTTTCATGGGTACTGTGATGACCATATTGTCATTTTAAGTGTGCTTTACTATTCTCCTGGGACTTTTAATTCTCTGCACCATTTTCTTTCTGGTGAAGCCTGCCTTTTTCTGCTTATTTAGGCAGAGCCCTCTTACAGCAGCCAATCGCTTATACCAGGAGAACACACCTCTTGAACATTATTATCTTCAAAATTTAGAGTATCTACATATGTGTCTCAAGATACATCTCTGATACAGAGAAAAAGTTCTCTCCCTCTAGGGAATGGCAGTTGCTTATGTTTATGTTATAGATGCTTACATTTATGTTATAAATGGAAGAATAAGAGTTTAAGATAAAAGATAATTAAGATAATAAAAATGAAACTAATCACAGTTACCATTTATTGAGTGCTTAGTATATTGCAGGCATTACTCAGTGTTTTATTATGTCACTTAATCCTTTTAACAACCCCATTAGATGTGCACTATTACTCCTCCTCTTTTACAGATGGTAGGACCTGGGTGCAGAGAGATGAACTAACTAGTCCTCGTAGGGGGATCATGTGGAATCCAGTTATAAAATTCAGTTTCGGGACTGATTTAATTACCAATATCACTTACTCCTCATCCCTCAGGGTAGTGAGGGCAGTGCCACCGGCCTCCAGCCTGGTGCCCTGTGAGTGCTGATTTTCCTTGGTGAGCCCAATCCTCACACCTGCTGGACTTGGCCATACTGGGGTTTATAGAAGGAACACACAGAGTTCTGCAAAACCTACGGTGGACACATCAGTAGCTCTGATCTGAGCACATGATTCTGCATGTAGTTAGGATTTCAGGGCTGTGTGATGTGCTTTCAGGAGGTCTCTTCTGAGACCATCAGAGTGAAACTGTACGTTTATTCAGTGCTTTGTGGTTTTTCAAAGTCCCCTATCACACAGGATCTCACTTGACCTTCTTCAAAATCCTTCCATGCAGGCAAGAGTGGTATTATGATCACCTCCACTTTTTACATTTTCACAGAAATCTGAGGTTCAAAGAGATAAGTGATTTCCAATTTCACAAAAGATGGAGTATTTCAAATAGAGCCAGGCTTGGACCCCTGGCAGTTGTTCAAAACAACAAAGCTAGTTGGTTGTTTGCAAACAGCACCGGACAATGAACTTACAGAAAACTGTCATAAACAATATGCCTCCTAACATTGCTGTTCATTTTCCTACTTTCAAATCTTGCTCACTATGGTCTGATAGAGATGGAAGCTGGGTGTGGTGGTGCACACCTGTAAGTCCAGCACTTGGAGAGACTGAGGCAGATGAATCACAAGTCTGAGCCTAGCCTTGGTCACTTGGCAAGACCCTATCTCTAAACAAAAAATAAAAAGGGCCGGGCACCTAGATCAGACTGAATGCCCTGGGTTCAATCCTCTGTCCAGCAAAATAAACAAACAAGCAAAAAACACCAAACAGGTGGGTAACTGACAGGGATGTGTATGACATTACAACTGCTTGTCAGCTCCCAAACTCTGCCATCTAGTTGTGCATTCTTTTTGGTCTTTATGTTTAATAATAAATTCCTGTCCAAATTTGTAGTAGGTTTTTAGTATGTCTCAAGTTTCTTTTTTTCAGAAACTATCATTTTGATTTTAATTAACATCAAAAAGGGTTTAAATTTTCTACCCACTTAAGGTGAGAGTAAATCTGGTGTTTTTGCTCGTGTCTTTTCTGCACTTGCAATTATAGTAGTATGCTTTGCTTTATGCAATATGAATATTTCTGAAAGATATCTTTAAACTGAATTATCAAAAATGTGATTTGAGGTTCATAAAGTGAGTAGTGCATAAAGTGAGTAAGAAACATTGATCACCAATATTTGTGAGTTTATAAAATTACAAATGGCTTTATCAAATCAGAATACATCTTAGAATTTTTGTGTGTATGTGAATGTATGTGTTTATACATGATTGTATGATTAGTAAGTAAACATTAATAAATACTTTTCCCTCATTACTCAGCAAGTAGCATTCTTAAATTGTGAGTTTGTATTACTATAGCGGTTATTAAAATTGTATGTGATTCTGAAAGACTTAACCAAAGACAGCTAACAGAGCCATTAAGAAAATTCATACACATGCTTGTCACTGTCACAAGAGATCAGGGCAGCTGCCTTTCCTCACTTGCTTTAATAGGAGAAAACTTTTCATTCCTTTCCATCCCCTTAGAAAGAAGGTATTCTCTGGAAAATAAGATTATTGAAAAGGAGAAAAAGATTAAAGAACTATACTTGTGAAATAAAGTAAAATTCATTATTGTGATTGAAAACTGTTAAGGACTTAAAAAACTGGCTAAATAATATAGAATTCTTGTGAATTATGTTTGCCCTGCCTAAACCTAGGTTACCGAAGTATTTACTTATAGACACATACTATGGCAGCTAAAAATAACAGAATTGTATTTATTTAGAATCATTTCAGAACTTTGAAGGATGAGGGATATGGCTGGTAAATCCCAGTAGGAAAATGATCATTTTGCTCCAATAAAATACATTTAATTCTGATAATCCTTGGTGACCACTTTGAGACATTTCCTAGGCTCCCTGGAGAATGACAATCCTGATAGCTTTATCTGGCAGTGGTATAGTCCTGAAGCCAGTTCTGCACAGCTTAGCAGCTTCGACAGCTGAATAATTGAGTGGAAAAATCCATTATTGGAGGAATTTGATCTTCTTGCTATTTGCTTTCCCCAAAAGTTAAAAAAAATTCTATCATAGTGATAGACACAGTTTATTTTATTATCTTGGAAGAGCTTATTTCAGCATTTCTGCCAAGTTGGGTAGATTAAAATGAGATATTCAAGAATTTCAAGTCATAGAAACCTCAAAATTAAATCATTGGGATTTACATGGATTTCAAAAGTAGTAACTGTTATTTTTCAGTACGCATTTAAAAATCTGCAAGAGGTAATCTACATACTTAAATGTTAATAAATAATTGCTAAAGCAATGAATAAACCAACAGTACAAGTCCTAACATAGAAGTTTAGGAATTCAGAATTTTTCATCAGAATGCATTAATATGAAAAACTAGAAAATATTTTGTGCAGCAAAAAATCTTCAGCAGCTATGTGCAAGACATTGTAGGGGGCATGCAGGCAGAAGACAACTACCTGTCTTCACAAAGCGATGAGAGACAATTAATTCCAAAGATAAATTTCAGGTAAGTACAATGCACTATACGTGTGCTATTATTATAAACATACCAAATATTTTAGAATGGTGGAAGTGGGTTAATTTCAGCTTGGAACTTTTAATTCCAGCCAGATACTTTCCATGAGTTCTAATTTTATTTAAACTTTAGCTTTGTAAAAAACTAGCTATAGGGTCAAAAACTGTCTTCCAGTAGCTTCAAGAATTTTCTTTCTGCTCCAACAAAGACCATGAATAGTGGACTTGAGCATAATGACAGCTGTCAAAAGGGTCACATCTCCAGGGTACTTATAGTTTTTCATGGAGAGAGAAAGAAGTTTCCCTAGGTGATATGTGCTTCTTTTACCCTCATCGGTGGTCTTCTGAAATAGGAATTAAAGTTTATTTTTCACATTTATAGAAATACAACCTTTCCTACCATTCACTGTAAGTCCTCGACTGAATTATTCCAGTGACTCGTTTGTATGAAATACTCTGACGTAATACTGAAGACACCATTGATTCTATATCCTTGAGTTTAATTTTGAGGAACTTTACCACCTAGATTCTTCCTCTAGTCCATACTGAATAGAAACTTAGTTTCTAGTCATATGATGCATGTCCTGGTCATTCTCTTGTCACTGAGACACAATACCTAACATGCATCTCAAAGGAGGAGTTTATTCCCGAAGTTTCAATCCATAGTCTGCTGGTTCCAGGGCAGAAATGGCATGGTGGAAAGACCTGCTATGGAGGGAAGTTGTTACCTCAATGGCAGCCAGGAAACAGAGCAGAAGGAAGAGCTGGGCAATGGCATCTACCCTTCAAGTCACCCCTCAGTGACCTGTCTCTTTTACCACCTCCCACCCTGCTACTGCACACTCAGCTGTTGAATTCCCCAGTGGATGAATCCATCAGTGGGTTCAGTTACCATCCAAAAACCCAGCCTCTGAGCTATTTGGGAGGATAGTCTAGATCGAAACCATTACAATGCACACAAGTTACAGGACATGGGTCATACACATACCAAGAAAAAAACTCTGAGCCAAGATGCTCTCTGAAATCTTCTACTCCCATTTGTATCACTTATCTTAGTTCCTTTATCTCCTGTTTATATATTAAGTTCTACCTTTAGAGGATGAAGGGAAGAAAAGGACCTGAACTCTTAACAAAGATAAACTACATACAAAAGATAAAAGATGGAAGTGTTAATATATTTTGAACAAACTAACATTCTGAGTTAGGGGTTCTCTCAGAGTAGGTTCCATCTTCATAGCATGAGTGAACCTGAGGGATAGGGATCTTTGGAGCAAAGCATAGGACTGGCTGAAATTCTAGGTAATGTGGACCAAGACCACTCTGGGGAACTCAAAAGAAAGGCTGTAGGACCAGGCCTGGCTGTCGGTCTGAGTTGGGAGCTGAGCAGGAGTTTGGGTTTGTGGTGGGAACTTTTGTAGAATGAGAAGAGTGGCCTCAGAGACAGATGTGGACAGAAGATATCCAAAACCCAACTATGTCCCTTTGCATAGCTGACTGGTCTTGCCATAGCTCAAGTGACACTCCATACAGAGGGGTTACCTGACCACCTTACCTGATAGCCACACTTATTCACATTGGTCTCATCATAAATGAGCACTTGTCATTGGTTGAATATATTACACTTTAGATTTTGTCCAGTGTTGTGTCTTCAGCACCTAGAACACACTTAGTCCCTGGAGACATTTAACAAATTTTGCCGAAAGGATAAAACAGATAAAATTGGATCCTAAAAAAGAATGATTATAAGAATTAAATGAGATAATCTAAGTGGAGGGAAAGAGTGCTAGTTTAAATTCTCTTCTCTTCAAGGCCTCTTTTCTCGTCACCACCGGCTTCTTTTCTCAGAAGATTCTGATACTGCTCCTATGAGAATCAAGTTCTTATGAAACATCTCTGTGGTGTAAGGGGAGATATTACCAATGAAAGTGTGCTGTGCTTGTCAATGCACGAGAGACAAGAAAAAGGCTGGGAACCGCTGACTTAGTGGAGAGAGCATTAGAAAGGAATTTAGGAATTAGCTCCATAGCTGATAGATGGAGACCTTGGGCAACTGATTGGTTTTCATCAAATGTGAGTAATGTACCGAACTCACAGACCCTTATAAAATTAGAGCAGGCACTACATGAACACATTCAGTGCAGTACTTGGCCCATTTTAGCTGCTTAATATTTCTTATGCAGTTGTGAATACTTGAGATCTGGGGTAGCCACATTATCTCTATGCACTGTGATTTCCTGGTCTATAAGAATATCCACTCTAAGACAGAGGCACTGTGAAGAAAGAGTGGAAAAACTGAGCAAATCCTCTAAATGGATTGTAGGGTGCCATTAAAGCATGAGGTTCTTTATTCTTGGCTTTGTCATGAGTCATGTGACTAAGTCGGTCTGTGCTACCTTGAGATTTTTTTTTCCAGTAAAAAGATAATTTTACCTGTATTATCAACTTCTTTACACTGAGGATAAAATGAGATGATAGTTTGGAAAATGATTTATAAAAATGAAAAGGATTATAAAAATACAGAACATTTTGTTATCAACACCATCAGCTTTCAAATGATGGCCCCAGTGGCTGTGATGACAGCTCAATTGAACAGTGAAGATTGTACTAGAACCTGCCTGACAATAATCTTCCTGTCATAGAGATTAGAGTGGTGACATGGAAAATCTATAGAATTAACACCAGTTCCTTTTGCTCTTGAGGGTTTGATTCTCCACAGAGCAGAGCTCAGTATCTTAATAAATGTTTGTAGAGTGGAAAGGATGAGAGATGAACAAGGAGCCAGCCCTGGAAGCATTCGATAGTGAAGCAGTGTCATAATGATAAAGTCCACTCAGAATTTCTGTTTAAGTTCAGATACCTTCTCTGTTCCCACTCTTCCACATATCTCCAGGGTGCTCCGGGTCACAGCTGCAAGGATTAAATACAAAATAAATTCGTGGCAAGGAAGACTGGGGTTTTCATACACAGACATCAGGCCAAGAGGAGTGAGGCATAAGTTGCTGGGCAAGGCTTCTGGAGCAGTATAGTCTACAAAGCCTGACAGGGGCAGAAATTGAAGTGGCAAGGAAGCTCTTGATGGTAGATGCTAAGAAGCTTTTACAAAGTTCTCGGTTAACGGCCTCAGTAGTCTGCCTAGCAGGACCCTCATTATCAAGCGGTCCCATACCAGCCATTGCTGATGTTTGCCTGGCAGAGGCAACAGTCAAAACAATAGAGAGGGAGACCCTGGTCCCCATTTCGTCACTGCTGCCACAGGGAGAAGCGTGGCTCTGTACCTCTGTGATGTTCCCCTAGCACCACAGACTTTCCCCATTGTATGGAAGTGCGACATTTCCCTCTTTAGACAGTGATGTGTGCCTGGTGCAGTCCCCAGTGCTGTGCATGGGTACTGCCCTGTCAGAGGTGCTTGGCATATGCTGGTTGAATAAAGCAAGACGGAATGGGGATGGATAAATACGTGGGTTCTCCCACTCTCGAGTCTAATCCTGCTTTATTTACATAAAAAAGGCAAAGGATTTGCTGATCAGTTGAGGACCATTTGACACCATTTCCTCCACTACTTCTACTTTAGTCACAGTCAGTCAAGGAAACTTAACTACACTTACAAGAAAAATTATGTCCAAAATGGAACATGAAAGCCAAGTTCTAACTCCAGTGAAAATGAAAAGAAAGTATAAAACAGACTGTTACTAATGATAACAGCTATTCTACAAGAATCTGTTCATCAATTCTATGATTTAGTAGAAATAAATCTACATTAATTACTCTCTTTTATTGGGCTGCTAATTTTCAACTTGGGATCCTTAAGATGAGACCTAGTTTTATCTTCTGTTATCTATGAAAATAAGAAGACACAGCTGGGTGACTATTTACCTATTTAAGAAAAGCTCACCTTTCATTTCTTTAGATAAGCATTCACATACAAGTGAAGGGGTAATTAAAATGTTAGTGGAATCCAGCTCTGTCACTACGCAAAAAAAAGCTTTTTATACATTGATTGAAACAGGATAATTTGGGATTTTGGCAAAGATAACTTAAGTTCCTTACAAACACAATCCATTTCAAAGTTCTATTAATTAAGATTGTATTTCCTCTGACTGTATACACGTAAGTAATCAGCCTTGCCCCATCCCCTGGGTTGTCTCAGTGTAGGCAGGCTCCATGTGTCTGCAAAGTGAAGGAGAACTGGATAGCCTCGATTAGAAAAATAAGTAATTCTCCTTGCATTACTGTATTATCAGAATCCTAGAAACTTGCTTTAATCAAGGGGGCTTCAATATAAAGATGCATCAAATGGTCTTATGTAACACACTTAATGACTCAGTTGTATCAAAGCCTGAGATACAAAGGGTGAAAACAGGAACTTTATTTTGTAGTTAGTTGCAACACGTTTCAATTATTATTCACAAAAAAGAATGACTGATACAAGTAGAAGATAAAAGATAAACTCTCCAATTACTTAAAAAAAACACCCCATGAACGGTGAAAAAAGGGCCTTAACACATGCAACCAATAAAAGAATGATAGTCCCATTGGGCAAAGTATGATTGTTACGTTGTATACATCCATGTATCATGCTGCAGCTATTGTAACCTGGAAACAGATGCAGTATAAATTTACCTGGAGGGCAGCTGCTTTCAGGGGAAACACAAGAGATAGGGTTTGTGAGTTACTGCAGCTCAGCATTCAGGCGCCACTTAGATATGGGTCAGATGTTGGCACTGAGGTTGGGGACAAAACAGATGAACAAGGCAGAATCACTAATTCCCTCAGTGGGCTCATGGTCACTGGGGGAGGATGGGCCAGTAAACAGATAATGATTTAGAGCTCATTAATCACTGCGATAAAGAGTGCAAAGGTCCAGCCTCTCATCTTCTGATAATGAAAATGGGGCGCTATTAGCAGCAAGAGTGGCCAAGCTCAGAGTGTAAATCTCTATAGTTGCATTTGTAGATATTTCACATAATTTTCACTCCTCAACACTACAACGTATGACTACCAAGACAGGGATGAAATGAGTCCTCTACTACTAGCTACGTTCATTATCCGTGTGCTTTTAAATCTGTTTTAGAGCAAACAAATAGACCTGAACAAAGTGATTTCAGCTTCCTAACCAGCAATCAAAAAGATGAAGGAATATTTCCTAGTGGATGAAGATAACGGAAAAGGGCTTATTTAGACTCAATAATTTATAAATTATAGTGAGATACTTAAATTGCAAATGGAAGAAATTACTTCTTGGAGGTCCTGCTGCTTCTGGGGACTTCTGTGATTTGTCTCAGCAGTTCTACTTAGTTAGGTATACCTTGGGCTCACCTTGGAACTGGAGTTCATGGTAAGACCCTTCATGGGTGCTTCTTTATGAAACACACCTTTAAGACCCACAGAAAGCTCCAAGGCAGGGAGACTGCATTCCATGTGACTAAACTTAAAGGAATGATGTGGCATATAGTGTCATAGCAGTTGGACAGAGAATTCTTGTAGAGCCCAGACTTGACCTCTGGAACCATTAGATAAGCAATCCTGCTTTGACCGTTTGAAGTTATCTCCATCTGTCCTTATAAAGAATGTCTACAGCAGATTCTTCAAGAGGAAGGTATTACTTGGGGAGCATATTTCATTTAGCAGCTATTAGAAAATATCAATGTTTAATTAAAGAAATTCACCTTACCTAGCACTCAAAGATTTCGTTTGTTCACATGTTAGCTATATAATATGCCTTAGGACACACTGCCACTTATTACAATATCCCGCCTATGTTACTTACACAATCAAGTTCCTGTATTTCCTTTCTACATTTCATTATTGCTCCTTGTTCCTACCTACTTCCTGTACCAGTGACTGAAAAGAAAGGGTAATGATCAATAAAAAGCTTATAGTCTGGTGGGAAAGACAGACTTTATACTTTTAAATTGAAGAAATAATTCGGAGGTTTTCATTGTTCTAAATGTGTTTCAGGTGAGGGTGCTGATGGTTATGAGAGCACTTTCAAGTTTAGGCAAAGATTCAAAGAATGACTAGGTGGGGTGGGGTCATGCGAGTGTCCAAGCCAAAAAAAAAAAAAAGTTTGCCAAGGAGCCTTCAAGGTTATGATCAGTGTTTTTGCTACTGGAAGGTCTACTGTGACTCTGTCACATCTCTGTAATTATGAGGGGCAGCATGAAAGCCTTTTGAGAACTGCTTCACCCTGGTAAGGATCAGTGCCCAAGGGATCATGCCACTAGAATGATTCAAGCTCAGGAAGTTGTCAGGAAACTTCGGAAGGTGTTCTCCAGAAACCAAGAGCTTACAAGGAGAAGTTACAGCACTGGGCCTGAGAGTCCTATGTAATGCTGATAGTAAGTCCAACAGCAGCCAAAAGCTATGGTAAATATTCCATATTCAATGTAGCCCCCCAAATAAGACTTCCTTCTCCTCAAGATAACACACTGTCCTTTCTAGTTTTATTTACCAAAAGCAATTATGAAATAGTTGCCAAGAAATTAAGAGCTTCCTGAACTAGTATGTTATACAATATGCAATAAGGTTTTAAGTAGAAAACCATGATAAAATAATATTTTTTGAATTAAATGACTCTCTTACCATCACAGCACTTTGTATCAGTTCTATTTTTCCTGAACACTTGGTGCACAAATCACTATTTGTGTCATAAAGTCTTTGCTCTGAGATATACTTTTGGGGGTGGCTCTTTTAGCTGAGAAAACAATACTTAACATGTTAACCTAATAGTATGTTTTTGGCATTCGAAGTTCTTGATTCCTTGAGTGACAGAGTAATATATAGAACCTTTTGTAAATTCAGATCCAGCAAGCTTGTGAGAAGCAAAGTCACCTTTTTAACTTTTAAAACTGTCACCTGAAGTGCTGCCTCACTAATGGGCCATGGGAAGTCCTCGTACCTAAGACTGCCCCCTTCCCTCCCTGGCAACCTTCCGAATGGACTGGGTCACTGTTGCTAGCCTAGTGCCTCTCCTCACCCTCTAATTGGCACGTGAAGGTGATGAGTATGATCAATGAGTGAGGCCTTGGGAAGGACGGCTTGTGGTTGCAGGAGGAAGAATGACATTCTGAGTCTTCATGACGGCTTCAGAGAGCTATTGTGGATGGGTCTAGTGGACAATGCGAGGACAGACACCAGGAGTTATTTTTACCTCACTGTCTCTAGGGTGCATGGCAGCACGTGGCACATGAGCATTCACTGGATAAAGGAATACATTTGTTAAACAGAGAGACAGAGAAGCAACAGGAGCTCCCAGGGCAAAATGGCCCAACCAGCAAGGAAAGCTTCTTTAGCAGGCCCTGGTATTGTTATAACTGCCACTGTGTCACCCAGATGACTACTTAGTCACAATTGCTAAGTGTTTAACTTTTGGTCAGAATATTTTTAAAACATTTTATCTTATACTTTGACTTCTACTGCTATTAAATTTGGTTTTATTACTCTGTTCAAAATCATTAGGGATTCCAAGTGCCAACTGGGTAAAGTCCGTGTGCCTTGGCTCCCAAGACCCAGAGCCTGTTTCTCTACCTTGTCATTCCTGCAGCAGGTCGGCCCTTCAGCTAACCTTAGCTCCTTGAGTTGTCCACCACTGGCCCCTTTAGTGGTGCTTCAGGACATCTTTGTACCTGTGTCTTTGGCAAGGAGCTGAACACACTCATCTTGTAAGACTTCGAAAGTCTCTGACCTCATCTTTGTTATGGCGTTGAACATCGCGCCAGCATGGTGCCATAGCTGTCCCTGCATTTTCTGGTGTACGCAAACATCTCTGCTTTCTACACAAGAGGCTCTCGCATAGTAAGGGCCATCATGCTCCACCATTTCATAATGCCTGTAACACGGTAAGTACTCAATAAAAACAGGTTACATGAACAAATAAACAACTCAACACGCTTTCATCTCTTTGCTGTTTTTGGTACCACATCAGGAACAATTTCTATCTCTTTCACCCTTATAAATACTAAGCTTCTTTCACACTTACAAATACCTACCTTCTAATTTATGCCCCTAAATGTAGAAGAATGTTATGTAATTTTCCAACAAGTTGGATATGGGCTTTTCAACAGTGACATCCCAGAAGTGTCTACTGCTTGTTCCAGGACTTCTCTAGTAGGGGCCTATAGATTACGTTAATATGCTTTGGGCAAGGAATTTTATCAAACACTTGCCTAGCATACCACACTGGAGACACACATATGTTTATTGAGCTAATTAGGTTTTAAAATTTAATTAAATTTTATAGATAATAAAACCCAAAAAAACAAAACAGAATTAAGCCAATCAAAGCAAAGCAGTAAAATTGGTACAGAACTTTGAAGCAGGACAACAGGAAATCAACAATGTCTACCATAGTATAACTCGTTATCTTCACAATAGTTGTTCATATCATCAGACATAGTAAAATCAAATAAAATGAAACAGAATAAAACCAGTCATAACAGAAAATTGAATAAAGCAAAACAATAAATCAGAACGAAACAAAACAGTGAGAACCATATTGGATTTTTAAAGCAAGATTGAAGGAAGCCTCCCATATTTGCTACATACTGTATACTGTCATCCTCCCAATAGATGCTCAAACTACAGGCCTTAGGCCGACAAAGTCAATCAAAAAATACAAGCATTCAGTTGTTTTTGTACCTCAGTTGCTATCAACTCAGCCTGACCTCTCAACCAGCCAGTTGCTGGGTGAGGGCAGTTCTTGATTCTCAGCCCACAGGCTGGTCAGCTCATGGGAGGAGCAATCTGGCTTCTCTCTTCCTGGGCCCTGCATGCTTTGTGTGGCTCCTGGAAGGGCAAATTGTCTTCTTCTTGATTTTGATGTGCTCCTTCCAGACCCAGCATGTCTTCTGCTGATTCACAGGGCCAATAAGGTTTTAAAATGTTACTACAACATCTGTGTTGGTTGCCTTCTATAAAAACAGTGTTCATTCTCAGTATGAAATATATTTTCACTCATTAGAAATTTTAAGAGTATTTAAAATAAATTTCTTTAAAAAATCTCAAAGCTTTCTAACTTCAAAATAGAGAAAATATATTTTACTTTAAGTTATCTCAACATTCTATTTTATAATGCTTTGTACAATCGATTATTTTTTGAGCAAGAAATATATAGACTTCTCATCTCTTTTAAAAACACAGGGTAAAGGTAAAAGGTGTACATACAGATGACACTGGGAAAAGAAACTTGTGGGTAGAAGTACTAGGTTAATTATAATGACTGTTGCCAGTACCCTCAACTGGGAGAAGTAAAAAGAAATGGTGTCTCATCTTTTCTAATTTGTTTTCCCAACCACCCTTATCTCCTCTCCTTTTTCCGCTAGAATTGCCCAATCCTTAAAATTTCCCTAGGCTCAATCCAACACATTTTCTGTTACAGTATTTCCTCCCTCTGAATGAGAATAAATGAATATTATTTTCATGGTTCACTTTTCCCACAATTTATGTGTGCTATGATCCCCTAATTCATATTTTCACTGTATTCACTTTTCACATTAATTCTCAAGTGACTGACCTTCTTCATCTGTAATTATTCTTATGAAAGTTTTGAATATCATTACACTTTTCTCAGCTTACACTCACTTTAAGGTGGATTTGATTAATTTGGCTCAATGCAGATTTAACATCTCGAAGAATTTGTGTATTATTGGCATTCTGCAGCAACTAGATCTAAAAGATACATGAAATCCTTAGAGATCAAACAAAAAAGGCCAGTTGTTTCCCTGCAAGATATTAAGCAATTTTGTTAAGGTTTCAAAAGTTCATTCTAAATTGTTTCCCCCAGAATTACAAACAGAGCATTCCTCTGCAGTCTTGGCTTAATAACATTTCATTTCTGTGGAGCATGTATTATTTCCCGGGCTTGGCCAAAGGTTCTTCACCTGGGAAAGCACAGTGACTCAGAGGTAGGAAAAGTTATCAACTGATAAACCATAAAACAATACGGCCTGCCCTAGCACTCATAATGCAAAGGCTTCTGTCCTCTTTAGCACTTAGCAGTGACAAAACTCTCTCAAAGATGGAAAGAGGGAGGGAAAGAGAGAGAGAGACAGAGAGAGACAGATCAAGACAGAGAGAGAGAGAGAGAGAGAGAGAGAGATCAAAGGGAGTTAAGTGGCTTATTGACTTTCATTATTAGCTGGATCATAATCAAATAAAGTGGCTGTGGATAAAACCATTGAGAGGGCTGATAGGGAAGGTGAGGATCCTAGTGTAGATCTTAACAAATGTAATATTTACTTTCAGTAAACATCAACTTTTTCCTCTGAAGGATTAAATAATTAAAAGAAGGTTGTCTTGGGTAGACCCCTTTTAGCATTAGACATCCCTCCATGCAAAGTGGGCCCTGTGAGAGCTGTAAGGTTACCGGTCAATGAGATAAAGGCACAGAGGAGGAAGAAGGCTGTTGGGAGGAGGAAGAAGGATAGAAGACAGAGAGGAAAACACGCCAATCATGGCAGAGCGCTCCAAGGCTCAGGTACAGCCGAGGGACCACTGTGGAACAGAACACCTAGCTTGAGGATGCGACATGGCTGATTAGAGCAGATGGCAGATTAGAGATAGTCAGAGGAGTCACCAAAACAGAGGCACTCAGAATCTGGGGAGGCAATCACACGCAGAAAGGCGAAATCAGTCGGAAAGATGGTCCTTGTAGATCAAACCGTAGTAGGAAGCTGGTGAATGGCAATGTGGCTGGAGAAGTTGGGTATGGCCTAACAACTGAGGAGACTCATTAACTACGGGCACAGGACAGCAGCACTGGAGCCTCACACGGGATCAGGCTGATGGAATCCTGCACCTGGTACCAATCTTTATTATTATTACTTGGTATTTTAAAAGTTTATTCACAATGTGGAACTTGAAACCGTACAATAAACTTTGCATGGTATGCTGTTACACTTTAGTTTGCCAGTCTCTTCAATAGGTATTTAAAAAAATTTTTTTTATTTAAAGAGAAAAAAAACAGAAAAAGAATAGAAATATTACAGAATTTTAAAAAAATAAAAAAAGATATACAGTAAGAAATCACTAGTTGATAAATTACATATTGTTCTTTTAGAAATAATTTTTCAAGTTACAAAATTAAAGCACACAAAGTGGACACTCAAGCAGTGAGAGTGCAGACAGATCATTCAACAATCCTACAAGAACTTAGAAATATGGTCATCAATCCCACACACCTAAACATACATGCAGCTGTATCTTTTATAGCGCTTCCTATTTCCTCTTTTTTACAATAGCAATTATACATTTTTAAAATTTTATTTAAAGAGAAGAAAAAAAGCAAAACAGAAAAAAGGGTAGCAACAATACAGAATTCTAAAAGAAAGAAAGAAAAAAAAAGGAAAAAGAGAAAAAACCTCCACTAAGAAATCACTAGTTTATAAACTACATATTGTCATCTTGGGTGTAGTTGTTCAAGTTACAGAGTAAGAGGATACACAGTAGACATTCAAACAGTGAGACTGCAAACAGTTTTGCTCAAAGATCCAACAAAGATTCAGCAATATGGTCATCTATTTTACACACTCAAACATACATGCAGTTATATCCCTTAGAATACTTTCTTTTCCTCTCTTTTTTACAATAGCAATTACACATTTTGGTTTTATTACACTTGTAGATTTTATTTACTTTTTACATTAGAGACACAATATGATATTTATAAATTCTTATTTGTTTCACTAATGAGGATAGTCTCAAGATGTCTCCATTTACCTATGAAGGCCTCAAGATCATCCTTTTTTATAGCTGAGTAATATTCCATTGTATAAAAATGCCACATCTTTTTCATCCACTCTGCAGTTGATGGGCATCTTGGTTGTTTTCAGGATTTAGCTATCACAAATTGTGCAGCTATGAACATGGGTGCATATATATCACTGTGATATGAACTTTTCAGTTCTTCTGAGAAAATACCCAGGAGGGGAATAGCTGGATTGAATGGGGCTTCCAATCCTAGTCTTTTGAGAGTTCTCCATATGGATTTCCATAATGGTTGCACCAGTCTACATTCCCACCAACAGTGGAGCAGTGTTCCTTTTTCCCCACAGCCTCGCCAACATTTGTTATCAGTTGATTTCTTGATGGCAGCTATTCTTTCCGGAGTGAGGTGAAATCTCAATGTTGTTTTAACTTGCATTTCTCAAATGGCCAGTGATGCTGAACATTTCTTCATGTATTTATTTGCCATTTGTATATCTTCCTCTGAGAACTGTGTCTTCATCTCAGATGCCCATTTTTGGAGAGGGTCTTTGAATTTGGGGAGCTTGATGTTTTTCAATTCTTTATATGTTCTGGACACAAGTCCTTTGTCTGAGGGGTTGCTGGTTAAAATTCTTTCCCACTCTGTAGGTTTTCTTTTCACTCTGTTGGTGATTCCTTTTGAAGTGCAGAAACTTTTCAATAATATGAGATCCCATTTGTTGATTCTTTGAAGTGTTTCCTGTGCAGTTTGCATTTTATTCATAAATTCTCTGCCTATCCCTATGTCTCCAAGACTTTTACCTACCTTGTCTTCCAGTAGATTTAGTGTTTCTGTTTTAATATTGAGGTCTTTGATCCATTTAGACTTTAGTTTTGGGCATGGTGATAGGCTTGTATCTAGTTTCGGTCTTTGGCATGTGGAGAACCAATTTTTCCAACACCATTTATTAAGGAGACTATCCTTTTTTCAGTGAACATATTTAGCCCCTTGGTCAAATATCAGGTGGCTGAGTGTCTTTGTAGTTGTGCTTGCATCTTCTAATCAGTTCCATTGATCCTCAGGTCTATTTCTTTGCCAGTACCAAGCTGATTTTATCACTGTGGCTTTATAGTACTGTTTCAGGTCGGGAATTGTGATGCCTCCTGCTTTGCTTTTGTTGCCCAGAATTGCCTTTGCTATTCTAGCTTTCTTCTGTTTCCAAATGAATTTTAGGAGTGTTTTCTCTAGATCTGTGAGGTATGTCAATGGTATTTTGATTGGGATTGTGTTAAATCTGTATAACAGTTTTGGGAGTATGGCCATTTTCACAATGTTGGTTCTTCCTAGCCAAGAGCAAGGAATATTCTTCCATTTTCTAATATCCTCTTCAATCTCCTTTTTCAGTGTAGTATAATTTTCAGCATATAGGTCTTTTACATTTTTAGTTAGGTTGATTCCTAAGTATTTCATTTTTTTACGTTATTGTAAAGGGCAATATTTCCATAATTTCTCTCTCAGTGAGTTTTTTGTTTGTGTACAGGAATGCTATTGATTTTTGAGCATTGACTTTGTATCCAGCTACACTGCTGAACTTATTTATTACCTCTAGTAGTCTTTTAATGGAGATTTTTGGGTCTTCTTTATAGAGTATCATGTCATCTGCAAATAGTGATAATTTAACTTCTTCCTTTGCTATCTTTATTCCTTTTATTTCTCTCTCTTGTCTGATTGCCCTGGCTAGTGTTTCTAGAACTATGTTGAAAAGGAGTGGTGAGAGTGGACATCCCTGTCTTGTTCCTTATTTTAAAATAAAAGCTTTAAGTTTTTGTCCATTTACTATAATGTCGGCTGTTGGTTTGGCGTAGATGGCCTTTAAAAGGTTGAGGTAGACACTGTGTATTCTGAGTTTTTGAAGAGTTTTTATCATGAACATGTGTTGGACTTTATCGAAAGCCTTTTCTGCATCTATTGAGATGACCATGTGGTTTTTGTTCTTGGCTTTGTTAATGTGGTGTATTACATTTACTGATTTGCATAAGTTAAACTATCCCTGCATTGCTGGAATGAACCCCACT